>RPOG01003329.1:30303-66646 GCA_008086565.1 Thalassoma bifasciatum
GAGACAGAAGAAGAGGGTGAGGAAAGGAGACAGAGAAGAAGAGGAAAGGAGACGGAAGAAGAGGGTGAGGAAAAGAGACAGAAGAAGAGGGTGAGGAAAGGAGACAGAGAAGAAGAGGAAAGGAGACAGAAGAAGAGGAAAGGAGACAGAAGAAGAGGGTGAGGAAAGGAGACAGGGAAGAAGAGGGAAAGA
Organism: Thalassoma bifasciatum; assembly: GCA_008086565.1. Classification (NCBI taxonomy): domain Eukaryota; kingdom Metazoa; phylum Chordata; class Actinopteri; order Labriformes; family Labridae; genus Thalassoma; species Thalassoma bifasciatum. Next base: position 30,496 of record RPOG01003329.1, read on the forward strand.
AACAGAAGAAGAGGGTGAGGAAAGGAGACAGAGAAGAAGAGGAAAGGAGACAGAAGAAGAGGGTGAGGAAAGGAGACAGAGAAGAAGAGGAAAGGAGACAGAAGAAGAGGGTGAGGAAAGGAGACAGAAGAAGAGGAAAGGAGACAGAGAGGATGAGGAAAAAAGACAAAAGGTGAGGATGAGTAAAGGAGACCAGGGAGAGAAAAAGAGATGAAAAGAAGAAGATACTTAGAGGACATGGAAGGGGGATGAAGAGGAAGAAAAAAAAAGAGATGAGGATGAGGATGAAGAACAGAGACAAAGGAGAAACAAGAAAAAGGAGATAAAGATGAGGAAAGACGACAAAAAAGAAGAGGAAAGGGGGAGGAAAAGAGAAAGAGGAATGGGAAAGATAAAGACAAGGGTAAGTAAAAAGAGAGGAAAAGGACAAGGAAAGGAGAGGAAGATAGAAGAAGAGAAAAGGAGACGAAATAGAAGAGAGAGGACAAAGATGAGGAGGACAAGGAAAGGAGAAAAAGAGGAAAGGTGACAAAGACAAAGCATGAGGAAAACAGAAGAGGAGGATACAGGAATGAGAAAGAAGTCTAGGAAAAGAACGAGAGTAAAGAGGAAGATGAAGAAGACAAGAGAAGGAGAAGAAGAGGGGATGAGGATAGGAAGAGTAGAGGAGAGTGTGGTGCTTCTTGCTGAAGGAGGGAAGTCCTGCTGGGAGCGAGCGGGGGCAGGACGCCTCCTGCTGAGGGTTCATGTCGTTGGCGCTGGTCGTTTCTCAGGCTCGTGTTACGGCGGCGTTGTTGCAGCGGTGGCGTGTTTTCAGTACGAGGCCCAGCAGACGAGCTGTCAGCTGTGATGGAGTTTCCCTGCCAGCAGAAATGTGTCATTACACCCACATCAGAGTCCTGCTTCCTGCTGCTGCTGGAGACGGATTGATTCTTCAATGATCTCTGTGATTATGATCGCTGTCATAATCACACAAACATCCTCTTAAATATTAAAGATCCTTCCAGATATTTCACAGCTGATCTCTCATGAAGAAAGTCTGGAGTCAAAAAGCAACAACACTCCCCTCCCTCCCTCTTTCTCTCCCTCTGTTCAACCTGGAGCTTCATAAAGATTTACAAACCGCAGACTGTGTGTTTATCCTCACGTGCGAGCTTTGATTTCTCCTGTAGACGAACTAATTAGCTGTTATTGCTAATCTCCAACTGCTTTCTGGGTAATTAACATGCCTCTTCTGGTTTCACTGTAAGCAGGCGCTGCAGCTGCGAGCGCTTCCAGAGCGCCGTGAGAGCGAGGGCGGCGGCTGCAGACCTGTCACTACCTCACACTGTGTCAACTCAGGCACAAACACAGAAAACAGATTAAGTTTGCAATAACATGGAATTAAGCTACTGAGGTTATGAGTCAGTGTCTCCACGCGTTTACAGCCCCCTCCCTCCTCAACATGTGAGCAGATTTTCTCCAGAAAAACTTTACACTCACTCACTCTCGAATTCGTCTGCACCCAAAAATCATTCACACACAACCAGGCATCTCTAATCCTCCAGTCCCATAGGGGGCAGTGTGTTTTACAGGTGAGACCAGCCAATCAGAATTAACCCTGTCATTCTGTCTCTTCCTCCAGAAGTTTAAAAGTGGCACCAGGCTCCAAAAAGAGGTTTGATCATCAACGTAAGTAAGAAGATGCACCCGGAAGAAAAAATTCACACCTGACAGAAACAAACCTGGCGTATTTGTGATGTCAACAGCTTTGTTTGTCTTGTGTGTGATGTTTCAGATCTAAAATCTTTGTTTACATGAAACCAGAGTTCTCAAAAAAGATCGTCAAACGGAAATAAACAAAATATATGAGGTTTCACAGATACACGGCACTGCAGAAAACTGAAATCTAAGCAAGTGTTTGTCTTATTTTGAGTGAAAAACTGTCTTGATATGAGCCACATTTACCAGACCAGTTCATAAAAATGTCATATTTTGAGATATTTAACACCTATTTAAAAGTTATTTACTCATAATTCAGTTGTTCATGTGGTGGAAATTCATATAAGCCTGTGTCAGGATATTTTTATTCTTCTTAGGGCCTGAAAAAATGTTTCAATTTTTTCCCAAACATAAATATATTTTAAAAAAAGTTATAGACAAACATTTGAGGGTGAAAAAGCTTATACACTACAAATTATTCAGTGTTAAAATGGATGAAAGAGAGTTCAAATGTTTCGCAAAGCATTAAAAAAAGATTGTTTTATGTTTATTTGAAAACAAATAAAAACACTCAAGGGAAAAATCCTGACACTGACTCTTATAATTCATGCATCAGAGGGTTAAAGACATGTATGACGTCTCAATTTCTTGCAACAAGAAAAAAAAAATCTGCCAGTGGGGTTAAAGAAAAGTTTCTTGTTTTAAGACAGTCTCATTTCAAGAAAGCAATTTATTCTGACGCCACTGGCAGATTTTTTCACTCATTGCAAGTAACTCAGACGTCATTTTTGTCTTTAAATATCTTGAAATAAAACATTTTTCTGGGCTTATCAGTTGAATGTGGCTCTTATCAAAACCAAAAAGACATTCCTGACTAAACTCAGGACATAAACACAAGCTGAGGTTTCAGTTTTCTGACTTATTGATCCTTTAAGGTGAAGACGTGTCCTGTAAGTCCTGCAGGTTTGTGTTTTCCTCAGACTGTGATAACTGAACGTTTGTGAGGATGCGCGATGCTAACGTTGGCCTCTCAGTTCACAGCTCGCAGACAGACCTGGGACCTGCCCCCCAAACCTCAGAGGCCACATCTCAGGGGGGGGGTGGGAGTTCGTTTGCAGTCGTCCAGGAGAGCAGGGACGGAGAAAGAGAAAGGTGGGGGGAGCTGTAAGTCTGTAAACCTTCAGGCTCTGAGAGGAGCTCCTCATGTGTGTTTTCCTAAAGTCCTGACTCTTTTATCAGCTCCAAACCCAGCACATCATCCCTCCCTCTGTGTGTGTGTGTGTGTGTGTGTGTGTGTGTGTGCTCTCTCTGTGTGAGTGTATTCCCAGCTTTGCTTTAACTGCGCGCTGGATGCCTCTGTACTGCATCTGGAATATCTAGGCCATGTTTTTACGAGTCTCCTAATGACTCGTCTGAGCCCCGGAACGACTAACGAGTGAGGAGCAACTGAGGGCACAAACACACGTGTGTGTGAGTGTGTGTGTGTGTGTGTGTTTCTTCATCCAGTGACACACCACTCCTCTGGAAGAAAAATCTGAATATTAGAGAGAGGAGAGGATCCTGGTTTAGGCCGACCAGTTTCTTAAAACCACAAAAGCAGACCCCGTTCATAGCTTCATAACCTAAACATTTATTTAAAACACTCCTTTACTGTTTGAAGGGGACATTTTATATAATAGAAACACAAATAATATAAAGAATTTCTGCCACTTAGGTTTAAAAAATGACCATTAGTCTTTGTTGAAGTTTCTTTTTTGCCAAAATAAAGTCAAATTTCACATTTTTTTCTCAGAATTTTGACTTTTCATCTTGAAATTTGACTTTTAAAATCACAACTTTGACATTTAAGCTCAAAATAATATCTCAATAGCTCAGAATTTTAACTTTTTATCTCAGAACTTTAAATTTCCGTCTCAGATTTAACTTTTATAATAATACCAAAAATACATTTTATTTAAAAGTGCCTTTTAGGACACCCAAGGGTGCTGAACAGCCGGTTAAAAGGTAAGTGTTTTAAAGTGTTTGTACAAATTATAAATTCGACTCTTCTGCAATATAACTACTTTGATTTTTTTTTTTTACCATGACTTTCACTTTATGGCTCAACATTTCTCAAATTTTGGACTTTTTACGTCAAAAATGGACTTTAAAGCTCATAACTTTGACTTTTTCATCTCAAAATCTGACTTTTTATTTCTAACTTTGACTCTTTACTTCAAAATTTAAACTTTTATAGCAGAATTTTGACTTTTTAATCTCAGAATTTGACTCAGTTTGGGCTAAAAAAGAGCTGCAGAAAAGAAAAAGCTGACTCTGTGTGTGTGTGTGAGTAAAAGTATTTAGTGTGTTGATGTCGGGGGCTGAGCAGAGCCTCATTTAAGCAGCACAGAGGAGGAGCAGAGAGATCCTCCTCCTCCTCCTCCTCCTCCTCCTCAGGAAGATTAGTTGCAGTCGGAGGAGGATGCTGAGTCTCCTTCGCTCACATTTTTCTCTGTCTCTCTCCTCTGACCCCCTGAGTGCTCTCTGTGCAGCTCGCCTGCTTTAACGGCGGGGGCCTTTGCATCCCGCCACCATCAATTACTCACTGTCAGCGTGCAGATAACGGCGTCCTTCCTTATCGTGAGCACGCCGCTCTTTAAACACTGTTTACACGCCGCAGAAGCTCAGGACTCAGGATGCATTTGTTTCTGACTGAGAGTCTCAGTCTCTGTTTTATTTTCTGCAGATGAATCCACGTTAACTTCCTCTTCTCCCTCTTCTGTGTCCGTTCAGACGGTTTAGGAGCAGACTAGGTGGCGCTAAGTACTTAGGCTCGGTCCCTGCGGAGCGGACGGACACGAGCGGCGGCTGCAGCGAGGGGGGCGGGGCTCAGAGCGCGGCACATCAATCTCCCACTCGTCTGACAAACTCACTCTGGGTAAGATGTATGTCACCAACCTCCAACGCCAGTTAATCAAATCATTAACAGCAGCAGCAGCAGCAGGAGTGTTTCCTCTGGCCTAGTTTACACACACACACCAGGAGGAGGAGGAGGAGGAGAGGAGGAGGAGGAGGAGGAGAGGAAGAGGAGAGGAGACTAAGAGGAGACAGAGGGGAGAAGAAGATAGGAAAGAGAGGAGAAAAAGGAAGAGATGGGGAGGGACAAGGAAGAGAAGAAGAGGAGGCGACAAGGGGAAGAGGACTAGAAGGAAATGATGGAAGAGAAGAGGAGTGGAGAGGAGAAAACAGAAGAAAAGAGAAGAGGATGGGGACAAGAGGAAAGGAGAAGAGGAGAGAGGGAAAGAGAAGGAGATGAAGACGAAGAGTGGGGGAGGAAAAAGGAGAAGAGAGAAGACAAAGAGGTTGAGGAAGACCAAGAAGAGAAAGAAGGGAGTGAAGAGGAGAGAAAGGCGATGATAAGAGGAGAAAAAGGGGGAGGAGAGGAGAAGAGAAGAGAGGGGAAAGAGAAGAGCAAGAGAGAAGAGGAGGAGGACAGCGGAAGGAGTGGAGAGGGGAAAAGAAGGAGATAAAGAGGAAAGGGAGAGGAGAGGAGATGAAGAAGAGGAGGAGGAGAGGAGATGAAGAGGAGGAGGAAAGGAGAAGAAAGGAGACGAAGGAGAGGAGGAGAGGTGAAGAAAGGAGACGAAGGAGAGGAGGAGAGGAGGAGAGGAGGAGAGAAGATGAAGATGAGGAGGAGAGATGAAGAGGAGGTGGAGAGGAGATGAAGAGGAGGAGGAAAAGAGACAAAGGAGAGGAGGAGAGAAGATGAAGAGGAGGAGGAGAGATGAAGAGGAGGAGAAGAGGAGAGGAAAGAACACAAAGGTGAGGAGGAGAGGCGATGAAGAGGAAAAGGACAAGAGGAGAAGAGGAGAAGAGGAGATGAAGAAGAGGAGGAGAGATGAAGAGGAGGAGAAGAGGAGAGGAAAGAACACAAAGGTGAGGAGGAGAGGCGATGAAGAGGAAAAGGACAAGAGGAGAAGAGGAGAAGAGGAGATGAAGAAGAGGAGGAGAGGAATCCGCAGAAAAGGGAGGGAAGAGGAGAGGAAAGAAAACAAAGGTGAGGAGGAGAGGAGATGAAGAGGAAAAGGACAAGAGGAGAAGATGAGAAGAGGAGAATAGGGGATGAAGGAGAGGAGATGAAGAGGAAAAGGACAAGAGGAGAAGAGAAGATGAAGAGGAGATGAAGAAGAGGAGGAGAGGAGACAAAGGAGAGGAGGAGAGAAGATGAAGAGGAGGAGGAAAGATGAAGAGGAGGAGAAATGGAGAGGAAAGAACACAAAGGTGAGGAGGAGAGGAGATGAAGAGGAGGAGGACAAGAGGAGATGAAGAAGAGGAAGAGAGGAGATGAAGAAGAGGAGGAGAGGAGATGAAGAAGAGGAGGAGAGGAGATGAAGAAGAGGAGGAGAGGAGATGAAGAAGAGGAGNAGAAGAGGAGGAGAGGAGATGAAGAAGAGGAGGAGAGGAGATGAAGAGGAAAAGGACAAGAGGAGAAGAGGAGATGAAGAGGAGATGAAGAAGAGATGAAGAGGAGGAGAGGAGATGAAGAGGAGATGAAGAGGAGGAGAAGAGGAGATGAAGAAGAGATGAAGAGGAGATGAAGAAGAGGAGGAGAAGAGGAGATGAAGAAGAGGAGGAGAGGAGATGAAGAGGAAAAGGACAAGAGGAGGAGAGGAGATGAAGAGGAGATGAAGAAGAGGAGGAGAGGAGATGAAGAGGAAAAGGACAAGAGGAGGAGAGGAGATGAAGAGGAGATGAAGAAGAGGAGGAGAGGAGATGAAGAGGAGATGAAGAAGAGGAGGAGAGGAGATGAAGAGGAAAAGGACAAGAGGAGAAGAGGAGATGTAGAAGAGGAGGAAAGGAGAAGAAAGGAGATGAAGGAGAGGAGGAGAGGAGATGAAGAGGAGAGAGAGGAGACCAGAGGAAAAGGAGAGGAGACAGAGAAGATGACCAGGAGGAGGAGAGATGAAGAGGAGGAGGAAAGGAGAGGAAAGAAGACAAAGGTGAGGAGGAGAGGAGATGAAGAGGAGGAAAAGAAGAGGAGGAGAAGAGGAGATGAAGAAGAGATGAAGAGGAGATGAAGAAGAGATGAAGAGGAGATGAAGAAGAGATGAAGAGGAGGAGAAGAGGAGATGAAGAGGAGATGAAGAAGAGATGAAGAGGAGGAGAAGTGTTGAAAGCTGTGGATGACCTCTCTAAGTTTCTGACCAATCAGGAAGCAGCTGATCTTTCCTGAAGCGTGTGAAAAAAAAACAGATGACTTTTTGAAAAGGCAATAACTCCAAATTTATCCAATCCAGCAGAAATCAGATTTGCTGCCGCCTTAAAGAAATGTCTCTGGATTTGAATGGATCTAAAAAAAGGGAAATTTTCAGCGTAATGTCGTGCGTTTTACTCCTCAGAGGGAGCTGACACACACATCAATAACGGCGGCTGATTCTCTGTCTTTCCTCCCCGATATTTCCTCTCTAAATACCCTCGGTTATTACCGACGCCTGTGAAATCATAAAGGCCCTGAGACGGCGTAAATCTGCGCCTCGGCCCGTGGAAGCAGACAGATGCGTGCTGTCACAGGAAATACAGGCGCCCATTTGAATCTATTAACCAGGCAGCCAGAGGAGGAGCGGCGCTGCCAGGCCAGGAGGATTCTGGGTAAACAACACCAAAGAGGGCTCCAGGAGTCACAGTGCCAGAGTCCAAAACCTCATCGGCGACGGCGACTGTGAGGGGGAGGAGCGTGAGACGTCTGCAGCACCTGCGTCCATCCTAATTGAGGCGAGCGGCGGCGGCGGCGGCGGATCCACTCTTTAAACAAAGTGACTTACACTTGAGCTTCATTATACGTGCACCCCATTTCCATAGGCCTCTGGGAACGAGACCTGGGCCTCTCACGTAAAATAAATGACCGCTCCATGATAAATGGTTCTATTAGCAATCCAGATTGTTAAACTGTGATATAACAGATCGGAGAGCGGCGCCGGGGCCCATTCATTTTCCTCCCTCCTGCACACGCACGCCGCTGTAAATAGCTTGTTTTTATGTGTAAATAACATATTAAAACTCGGCATTAGCCCTGTCCTCTGATAGAGAGGAAAGTGCTCTGAATAAATAACGCCGGGCGGGAATATAAAACAGTTATACGGGCGCCGTCGAGGCTCAGAGGTGGGCATGACTTAGGTGACAGGAATTCTGCAATAGGACAATAAAAGAGGAGCGCCAACAGCGGCAGTAGATCAGGGACGTCTCCTTCTCTGTGTTTAAGAAGACGCTTCAGGTTCAAGGACCTGCTCCCACCTCCTCCTGCTGCATATTCACTTATCAGGAGCCAAAAACAGGAATAATAATGCGAATTACTGCCACGAGTAATTGCTCTGTCCAGCGTTTCAGCGTTGAGGCCTGAACCAGGCGCCGGTATCTGATTGGTCGAGATGAGAGCGGGCTGCTGGGAATCGCAGCTTCGTGTTGTTTGGGATGAAAACAAAGAGCTGATACCAGGAAGAGTTATTACAGAGCAGCAGCTGATACTGGAAATATAAATATACCACAATTTATCTATACACAAGTTCAGCTCAGGTCAGCTTTAAGGTCAGAGCACGCTGCAAAAAAAATAAATCCAAGAAGCCTTTCTGTCTTATTGTTCCCCAAAAATATCTGTCTTCACCTGAAAAATGTCTCATTTTAACACATGCAAAGACAAAATGAGGTCTTTTTTAGATTCTGGGGAACCTTCACCTGACATGTCAATAAAAAAGTCTTATTTCAGGGTATTTAAAGACAAAAAAGATCCTCCTTATTTCAAGAAACTTAACCAGCAAATTTTTCTTTCCCCATTTGCAGATTTTTTTCAACTTATTTCAAGCACTTTATCCCTCTTTTTGTCTTAGAATATCTTGAAAAAAGACATTTTTCGGCACTTTTTAGCTGAAAGTGGCTCATGTCAAGACTAAAACGGCTATTTAAATAAAAATGAGGCATAAACACTTTTATTTTAAGATATTTAAAGACAAAAATAATGCCAGAAAAGTAAGAAAAAGTTTCTCCTTATTTCAAGAAACTTAGCGAGCACATTTTTCTTTCCCCATTTGCAGGTTTTTTTTTTAACTTATCCCAAGCAATTTATCCCTCATTTTGTCCTTAAATATCTTGAAATAAGACATTTTTCAAGACTTTTTAGTTGAATGTGGCTCATTTCAAGACTAAAAACGATCAAAAATAAGGCGTAAACACTTGTTTAGATTTCAGTTTTTGCCGTGAATGAGATGAAGTTTCAGATGTTTCCAACTTGCTGTGAAGTTAAAGGTTTGCACAGTTAGACACTGAAATCCAAACAAGATTTATGTCTGTTTTTAAGTAAAAAATTGTGCCATTTTCAACTGAAAAGTCTTATTTCAGGATATTTTAAGACAAAAAAGAAGTCTTGAAACCAAGTAAGGAAAATTTGTTCGGCAGAATTTGGCAGATTTTTTTTCTCATCACAAGAAATTCAGACGTCATTTTTGTCCTTAAATATCTTTAAATGAAATATTTTCTTGACTTTCTGACCAAAAACAAGTCATTTAGTTTTCAGTTTTTGCAGCTCCTCCTTTCTGACTGTGCAGGAATCACAGGTGACCTTTGACCCCTGGACACAGTTTCCCCCCTGAACAATCACTGCAGAGTTTCTCCCCGTCACGGCGAGCCTGAATCAGCCGCTGCATTTCCATTTCAAAGTGTCCGTCACTCTGCCTCAGTCCGTCAGTCTCTCAGACACCTCGTCCTCCAGCAGCAGCAGCAGCAGCCGCCGCAGCCATTCATCCACGAATCCTCTGGAGGAACGAGCGAGCTCTTTTAACCTCATTAGACCCGCCTTTCATCACGCGCTTGCTGACATCTCTGGAACATGCATCACCTCTGCAGAGGGGACGCCGCTTCCCACCTCAGGAGGGTTAAACGCTGACACCTCAGGAGGCTGCTGCGTCACGTCTCAGGGTTTCTGAGCAAGTGAAGCAGAACCATCGTCGTGTAACGCCGCTCTGCGTTCGGTGACACGCCCGCTCCAGCGCTCCTCGTCCATCTTTGCTCCCTCTTTATCAATTAATGCGCGTTTCTCTCTGATGGCAGGCCACCAGGTCCTTCATTAATGAGTAAAAATGTCACTAAACCAGGCGTTTAATTTCCACTTCAAAAGCATCTCTGTCACTCTGCTCTGGCTCGGCCCCTGACGGTTTTTCTCTTTATACTCTGGAGGTAAGAACAAGGTCTTTGAGCCTCATTACGGGCGCCTTTCATCACGCTCTCCCTGACATCTTTAAAACACGTATTCTCTCCCTCTCTGCTGCTACTCTTCATTTAGTTCAACAACACAAACAGGGCTCCTCACCTGCGCTGACACCCCCCCCTCTCTGCTGTCGTGTTATCTGTTCATCAGTGTTTACGGGCTCAAACGGTGCCACACTCCTGGACGGCGTGCACACACACCTGCTGCATTAACCATGCTCTTTTAAGGATTCCTGTCAGCACATTCTGTAAGTCACCTCTGATCAGGTCTGTGAGGAGCTCCAGAGATCACTCCCCCATCTTTGAAATGTATATTTCATCCCTGGCGTCGGCGCCTTTGCCCTCCAGCTGAGCACCTTACAGACTGTCACACGGCGTGCTCGCACAGCCAGACGCTCTGATGCGGTCTTACCTCGTGCTTCCAACAGCGAGGGTTTCTTGGGGAGGTCGGAGAAGCTGCTCCCGTCCATTTTGTCTTTCTTCTCAGCAGCTCTGGACGCAGACGTCTCCATGATCGGCGTTCCTGTGGGGGAGACAAAAGGAGGAGGAAGTTTATCCCCGCGTCGACCTTTGACCTCATCACCTCCACGGGTGCTCATACCTGGAGTCTGACATCATGTGACCTTCTGGGTTTGTTTCTTCAGTGTGTGTTTCTTACAGTTCTGAGTGACTGACGCCTGGCTCTGCTGACTTTATTACAGGAACAGGTGTGAGAGGCCGGGAGTGAAGGCTCATGGGAAAGTCTCTAAAGGTGAGACGCTGTCTTTCACACCCGCAGGCCTCTGATCTGTCCTCACCCTTCGTTATTAGTCAGGTTAACATTTGCTGTTCACACTCAGCGGCTCGGCGACCGCAGCTTAATAATCTCATTGAGATTTTTTTGGGGTTATAAAATTAGAAAAAGCCCGAGCTTTTTTTCCACACTTGCAGGATTTTTTTTTCTTCTCGCAAGCAATTTATCCCTCATTTTGTCCTTAAATATCTTGAAAAAAGACATTTTTCCAGACTTTTTAGCTGAATGTGGCTCATGTCGAGACTAAAATGACTATTTAAATTAAAAATGAGGCTTAAACACTTTTATTTGAAGATATTCTAAGATAAAAATGATGCCAGTAAAGTAATCTGCCAATGGGGTAAGAAAAAGTTTCTCCTTATTTCAAGAAACTTTTGCTTTCCACATTCCACACTCAGCGGCTCGGTGACCGCAGTTTGATAATCTCATTGTTATTTTTTGGTTTATAACGTTAGAAAAAGCTTGATGTTAGATAAATAACTTTTAAAAAGTTGTTTACAAACTTCTTTCTGTTGAAATCATTTAACTTCCTCAGAGTCTTGACATTAATTTAAGGGAGGTCACACTGCAAAAACTGAACTCTAAGCAACTGTTTGCATCTTGTTTTGCACAAAAAATGTCTTTTTAGTCTTAATATGAGTCACATTAATGTGAAAAGTTCACAGAAGTGTTGTATTTCAAGATATTTGAAGATGAAAATGTTGTCTGAACTGCTTGTAATGAGTAAAAAAATCAGCAAATGAGGTAAAAAAGAAAAAAATTCTTGCTTAGATTTTTGTTTTTCTTGTCTTCCATCCAGTACAAACTTGTGGAGATTTACAGTTAAAAAGATGCATCTCCTTTTCAAGTTTATTTTGCATATGACGCTTCAGATACTTCTCACAATCAGAATTCATTTTGTGCAGCAAAGGAAGTTTTTATTTATACCTGGGTGAAGAAAAATGTACATTAGAATTTAAGTGTATTTTTTTCTCTCATTTCAAAAAGGTAGACCCAGATATTATTGGACTAAATATACATAAAGGTAATACAATTATGGCTTACAGATAATGTCTCTGCAAAATAGAGTATTAAAAAAGGAGATTTGTTTATTTCCATGCACTCAATACAGTCGCCACTTTTGGAACATTTTTACGTCAGTTTTCTTCCGAGTGTTGCAGCTTTTCACCCATTTCTCCCTCCTCAAACTTGATTTTATTGCCACTTCTTGCTGTGTCAGAGTCAGCAGGGTGTAAAGGATGCTCATAATAAAGTTTTGAGATCCTGGTTTAACCTCTTTTAACCTCATGTAACCTCACAGCTGCTTCAAATCTCAACCCTCAGAGTGTTTTCTCCTGGACTTCAACATTTAAAGGTTTGAATCCTGCAGATAAAAATGCAGTTTTCTGTTTTTCTGCAGGAACATGAATCACTCTGACTTTGTCTCTTTCTCAGGAGCTGCAGGAAGGCGGCCTGGTCTTCACCTTGACATGACGTTAACCTGTTACCCAAGTAAGTCGCAGTAAATAAACCCGGACGCTCCGACGCGGTGAAGACAGAGGGGGTTTCCCTCCAGGTGTGGAGCGCTTCAGCCCGTCACTGAGCGTCACCTCTGAGTTATTAGAGCAGCTCCCGTCACCAAACAAATGAGTCTGTCTCTGCTCAAAAGGTCACGGCGTCGCAGAGTAAAATCACAGAGCACGCAGTCAATGTCTAGGCGCCACCCCCTCCCTTACCCAGGGCCACTTGCAGGAATTTATGGTCGGGCCCTGCACCTATTCTCCTTTGAATAATAGCTCCCCCGTAAAAGAAGCTCAGGTCGGCCGAGTCTTAAATAGAGTACAGCTCCAGGACCGCAGGAGGAGGAGGAGGAGGAGGAGGAGGAGGAGTGTTGTTTATGAGAGCGGACTATGAACAAACAGAGACATCTGGATTTACACCTCCTCCTCCTCCTCCTCCTCCTGTGTGCCGTCTAACGTCCTGAATCTCTCCTCCTGCCTCTCTGAGAGTTTAACGTCAGAGTTTGAGTCCTCTCTGAACTTATGCCATGTGTGTGTCCCCACAGCTCCGGCGTCAAGTCCTCGCAGACCCGCCCCTTTGATCCCTGACCCGCCACGACACCGCCACCACTGCCAAATGGTCCCAGCGCAGCCCGGGCCGCTCGTTGTTTTACAGCTTCCTCCACGCTTCCTGGACGACTCTTTGATTCACTAACGCCTTCAGCCGGGGTGACGGTTAGTCCTTCAACCAAACTCCCTGTCCTGATCACTCACAGGACTTAGTTTCTTTCTTTGTTTCTTTCTTTGTTCCTTTCATCAAGCACACACACTCTTTCAATCCTCTCTCTTCTGTCACACTTCCTCTAAACCCGTGGACACCAGAGGAGGCCGAGGCTGTCAGGTAGGTTTCTACTGATTCCCTCTTCTCAAATCTTTCCAAACCACGTGTCAGAGATTTGTTGTGTTTTTCCGTGACCCCATTTTTGCATCACAATTTTTCCAACGACCCCAAAGACATTTTCTTCCTCTCAGTAATAAAATGCAGCTTCATCTTCCAAACAATGACGTAGCTCGATACAGCACACGTTCAGTTTACAATGTAGTAACCAGCCAAAGGGGTAGATGAGTGTGATTCATCAACTAGGAAGGAACTTCAGCATTTATTTAGGCTCCTTAAGCATCATTTTTGCATTTGTTTTGGCTCCTAAGATATTACTTAAGTGTGTTTTGGTTCCCAGAAGGTCACTTTTGCATATTTTGGCTTCCAAGAGGGCTGTTTTGTTTACTTTGGCTCCCACTTTTGCATACTTTTGACTCCTAAGAGGACAATCTAGTGTGTGGTTTGGTTTCCAGAAAGTCTTTGCAGACAGAAGAGGACCCCTTTGTACACTTTTATATATTTTGTCTCCTCAAGAAAACACTTTAGTGTGATGTGATTTCCAGAAAGTCTCTTTGCAAACATTTGGTATCTCATGCACATGTAAATATGCATATTTTGGCTGCAAAAAGAGCACTTAAGTGTGTATTTTGGCTGACTTTCATTTGTTCTGGCTCCTAAGATGTCACTCAAGTGTGTGTTTTGGTTCTCAAAAGGTCACTTTTGCACATTTTTGTATACTTTGGCTCCAACTTTTGCACACTTTTGTATACTCTTGGCTGCCAAGAAGGCACTCTAGTGTGTGATTTGGTTTCCAGAAGGTTAGTTTACAAACTTTTGGTTCCTAAGAGGTATCTTTATTGTATATTTTGGCTCCCAAGAAGGCAGTTTTGTACACTAATGGCTTCTAAGAGGTCAGATTTACATACTTTTGGCTCCCAAGAGGGCACTCTAGTGTGTGATTTTGTATCCAGAAGGTCACTTTTGCAAACTTTTGGTTTCCAAGAGGTATCCTTATTGCATATTTTAACTCCTAAGAGATCACTTTTGCATATTTTGGCTGCTAAAAGATTACTTAAATGTGTATTTTGGCACAAGTTTCGGCACCCTGAGGTCATTTATGCGTTTGTTTTAGCTCCTGAGATAACACTCTAATGTGTGTTTTGGTTCCCAGAAGGTCACTTTGAGATATTTTGGCTCTATAGGGTGCAGTTTTGCATATATTTAGCTCCAAAGAGGACACTTATGTGTACTTCTGGCTCTTACTTTTGTTTATTTTTGACTCCCAAGAGGGCACTCTGGTGTGTGAATTGGTTTTCAGAAGGTCTCTTTTGCATACTTTTGGTTCCCAAGAGGTATCTTTATTGAATATTTTGGCTCCTAAGAGATCACTTTTGCATATTTTGGCTCCCAACAGGATACTTCAAAGTGTATTTTGGCTTTCAGGAGGGTATTTTCACACATGTTTCGGCTCCTAAGACACACAGTTTGGTGTGTTTTGTCTCCAGGAGCTCAGTTTATCATGTTGTTATCAGCCAAAAAAGCAGATTAGTGTGATTCAACAACAAAAGAAGCACAAATCTTTTGTTGTCTGAGCTTGGTTATCTTTTTATTTCTTTGTATGGCTGTAAGTCGTCGTTGTAGTGTTTGCGTTATACTCTGCGTCTTATCTGAAGTAGATTTATATCCCAGAAAGTGAAAGTGCAGAATACAGCTCTTTATGTTTGTGTGTGGTGTTTTGATTTTATAAAGACTAAAACTTAGTTCTGTCATTTTTTTAATGAAGTTAGAGACATTTCATGGACCCAAAGGTTGTGAAACAGTTGATCAGACTTCAGGTTTTTGTCACAGACGTTCAGAGGCCTCATGCTGGACTCTGATTGGTCGCCTTTCAGGAAGTAGGAACAGTTTCTTCGTCAGCTCGCCGCCCGTGATGATGGCGAGCGATGATCTGTCCTCCACACATCTCGTGCGCGCGTCAGAAAGTCACGGCGGGCGTCTCTCTGCACAGCGTGGGGCATCCTTCATATCCGCCCTTGAAATACACACACACACACACGCACACGCAGGCACACACACACGGCTGCCCGGCTTGTGCTGTCAGGCGTGATCGTGGCGTGATCGTGGCGTGATTGTGGCGTGATCGTGGCGTCCTCGCCGTCCCTTCAGGAGTTAATTAACACACGCATCAAAGCGGCTCCCTGGGTACAGGGAGGAGAGGAGGAACTACAGGCCCCCAGCCGCCCCTGGACCTTTGATTCCTCATGTTTCTGTGTGTGTGTGTGTGAGAGTGTGTGTGAGAGTGTGTGTGAGAGTGTGTGTGAGAGTGTGTGTGTGACGGCGTTGCATTAAACACAGCTCGTTTTCGTCATGTGTAATCGCTGCAGCTCTCTGTCTCGAGACGTTTCTCACCTCGACGAGTGTTTGAGAGACGGCGGAGTAAATGTTTGTAGAGTGTGTGTGAATGTGTGTGTGTGTAAGTGTGTGTGTGTTATAGCTGACATAATCTCATGGATTATTTCGCGTGTGTGTGAAACAATTAGAAAAGCAAACAGTGTGATCCAAACATGCAGGTTAAATTTGAGCACCGTGTAGAGCTGATGGTTCCTGTTTGTGCATTATATATCAGTAATAAATTAAAGTGTGTGAGAGTGTGTGAGAGTGTGTGTGTGTGTGTGAGACACTTTCAGACTTTAAGGAGAAGATTCAGGTTTAGTTTTAGACTCTGGAATGTTTAAAAAGTTGGTTTCTGTCGTGGATTTTCTCTCTCTGTGTCGTGGTGATGTTTGGTTTGTGTTTTGGTGAAGCGTTTAAAAACCCAGAGCGAGTTTTTCCTCCCGTGGATTTCCTCCTCCCCTGTTTGCCTTAAAGCTTCGCTGCTTCTTTTCTCCCTTAAACCCACAGGAACAACGGCCCCGGGGCCACACGGAGTAATTGGTGTGGACTTGTTGTTTTGTGGGATAAGAGACTTTTGAGTCCTCACAGCGGGGAGTTTTACTCACTTCCAATTCACATTTACGGCGCTCTGCATGCCAGGATCTTTTCCTTTTCTCTCCTTTTCTCTCCTTTTCTCTCCCTTTCTCTCCTTTTCTCTCTTTTTGTGCCGGCGTTTTGCTGTCATTAAGCTCCGAGCAGCGATCGGCGGAGGCGACGGGCGCAGCAGCGTTGGCTGAGCGGAGCTGAGAGGAGCGGGGGTGGAAACGTGTGAAAGTGACAGCGAGGGGAAGGCGCTCGGGGCAGGATGAAAGTGACATCCCCATCGCAGGTTTGGGAAGCCCCCCATGTCATCCTGAATAATGTGAAGGGCCCCATTATTCCCTCACATCTTTCCAGACCCCCCCCCCATCCCTCTCTCTCTTTGCTCCCTGACTGCTGGAACTCTTCATCCTGCACAATAGCTAATGCACTGAAACTTTTTTTCTGATGCAAATGAACGCAACCGGCCTTTCAGAGTTAAAAATCCACCCAGGCCTGAAGAAGAAACTCAGACAATTCACTTTAACTTCTCCTGATTTAACACAGAAATCTGCTGATTTCTCAGTCTGAGGCCTTTTCTGGAAACATCCTTTAATCTGACATTAAAAACCACATGTGCACATTTTGAAATATTTTCTGCAGAAACATAAAAGTAGAAAATTTGTACGTTACAGTTCTGCTTCTCAGACCCATGATACTGCATTTTTAAACCTTTTTTTATCCACATTAAGGACATTATCATGACTTTACAACCATTTAAGAGGAAAAAAAACTCAATGTATTTGTTTTTTGTTCTGCAAAAACTGAAAGATAAGCAAATGTTTGAGTCTTGTAGTCTTGACAAGTCCAGAAAAAGGTTTTATTTCAAGATATTTAAAGACAAAAACGAGTGAAAACACTCTTGAAATTAGATTCATGTCTCTTTTTTCTTACCACATTGGCAATTCACATATCAATTTATTTTTAATTAACTTTAAACAAGACTTTATTTCTGAGTTGGTCTGGTAAATTTTGCTCATAATAAGTCTTAAAAGATATTTTCTAATGAAAATAAGACACACATTTAATTAGATTTCTGTTTTTTGCGAGCGTGCATGAAGAACAAGTTTAGTTTCTAAAACTACTAAGTCTTACTTGTGCAAAACAGCAAGGAAAAATAAAAAATGCATACCAGATAAAAAGCTGATTTAAGGAAAATTGAACTTTGAGACTTTTCCTTGCATTAAAAAAAAATCTTTAAATTCAGTTTCAGCTTTTTAAATATGAGACTGTAAATTCCTGAAACTCAGTTTGAGAATTTTATGAGCTGATTTTAGAAACTTTCAGGTGTTTATTTTCAGAGAAATTAAAGAGGAAGAAACTTTTAGAAATATAAAAGTTAGAAAGCGTGGAGGAAAAGAGAGAATCAGTGAGAGCACATGGCACAAACACTCACCCTCCGTCCCGGGGATCAGATCCGTCCACGCTCCTCTTCCTCTTCTACTTTCAACTTTTTCTCTCAGTGATGAAAAAAGGGGAAAAAGGGGGAAAAGGGAAACGGGCCGCGCTGCAGAAATCCACCGCACGCATGAATGAAATCCTTCTGGAGGAGCAAAGAGCGCAAAGTTTAGTCCTCAGAGTCAGACGCCGAGAGTAAAAAGAGAGAGGGAGAGAAAAGTTCACTGCTGTGTCTTTGAACGCATCACGGATCCGTCTTCAAGCGTCAGGAAAGTTTAGAGGAAAAAGAAACAACTTTTTCACCGCGGGATGCTGCGGAGCGCAAAACTCCTGACGCACTGCTCCCGACGTGCACTGTGCTGCACACACCCCCTTCACTTCTTTACTCTCTCTCTCTCTCTCTGTAGTGAGGGCAGAGAGAGAGAGAGAGGAGGGGGGAGGATTTACTCTGACTGTTAAAGTATCTGTATGAATAAAGCAGACACATAAATTACATTTTTGTTCATTTAGAGAAGTGTTTCTGCTCTCAAATCCCTCTTTTTTAAATCACATTTCCTCAATGAATAAAAAACAGTTATGACCCTAAAAAGAAAAGTAAATGTGTAAACTCAGTGGAGCACCAGCCTGAAATAAATAGAATAAATAAATCTGAAGACAAGGGAAATAAAACATTTGTAAGCGATAACAGTCAGATTAAAAGAAGCTGAAGTCTCTTAAACCTCTTAAAGGTGATTTTCAGGTGTGTGAGATGGGACAGTGTGTATTTTCAGTCACACACTGACACCTGCTGGAGGTGTGAGTGTACTGCATGCAGTTTCATGCACCCTCTTTGCATTAAAATAATACAAACCTCCTGTTTTTATGATAGAACTATCTCATAAAAACAATGTTGACTCGTACAAAGCCTTTTAGATTCTGATATTTGGAGAATTTTTCTGTCTGGATGTGGTTTTTTTAGCTCCTTTGTTGTGACTCTTGTCTAAAATTTCTGGTTTATTGACAGAGATAATTCAGTCAACACTGGATTTCTCCTCTAAAAACCTCGGTTAACTGAATATCTGTCCACTTGTTGATGTTTTCCGTCCCCTTAATGATTTCTCACTAACCTGGAAGTCAGTTAAAAAATGAGTTTTTTGGTTGTTAACACCTTCACATCGCTTAATCGAACAGTCATGACGGAGAAAATCCTTTTTTAACTTAGTTTTTGATCAGTACAATACAATATACGCATTTCAATACTGGCTGTATTTTATTTGAGCAGATGAATTTTTATTACTAACACAAATTGTTGCGGCAATAAAGGAAGCAAAGGTTCCTATCTTGTAGTAAACGTGGCTCTCTGAAGCCTCAAAAATCTTGTTTTTGTGATGTAATACCTCGTTAAAACAGGAAAATCTGAATAAAACATTTCCTGTTTTTATAAGATTGTATTATGTTAAAAAGGAAATGCAAAAATAAATTGAAAATCTTGTTTTTAGGAGATAATACTTTATAGAGACAAGGTGAAAAATAAATTCCTTTTTCATTAAAACAGAGAAAATCAATAATAAAATAAGTCTTCTTCAAGATATTTGACATAAAATAAATAAATAAATTCTCATTTTACTGGGATAGTATTTCATTAAAACAGGAAAATCAGCAATAAATAAATCTCTGTTTTCATGAGATAGTGTCTCTTACACTTAAAAAAACTGGATTCTAAGTGTTTACATCTTGTTTTCAGAAAAAAAAAAAATGTTTAGACTTGATATGAGCCACATGAACCAGACCAGTCAATAAAAATCTCTTATTATAAGATATTTAAAGATAAAAATGATGCCAGAGTTGCTCAAAACAAGGGGAAAAAATTGTTAATTGTGTAAGGAAAAAGTTTCATGTATCAAAATAACTTTCTTTTCTCAAGACAAATGAGAATTCTGACTAAAAATAAGATACAAACACTCGCTTAGAGCTGCAGTTTAAAACGGGAAAATCAAAAATAAATCAAAGACGTTTTTTAATTTTCAAGTTAATGCAATTTTGCAACTGTGCTTTTGAACATCTGAGGCTGAATTTCTCGGAGCAGGAGGAACAGCGCCCTCTAGTGGACAAACTTAGTCACAACACCAGGCTGTGAGAAACCAGCTGATTTCTCCTGAGAGTTTGATGAGATCTGAATCTCTGCTGCAGACTTCAGGCTGGTCGTTAGGAGAAACGCAGGGCGCCGTCAGCTCGCCGTCAGCTCGCCGTCAGCTCGCCGTCGTCAGCTCGCTGCCATCATCAGCACGCCGCCGCCGGTCCCTGGATGATGAGCTGCCTCCGTCAGCAGCTCTCTGAAGTGATGTTTTCCTTCCTCTCCTGGAAGAAGAGACTGACCACCTGCAGCCCGATCGCCGTCTGGATCAGCGTGGCCTCCAGTCGCAGCCGGACGAGCCAAATGAAATGAAAATAAAACACGGAAGTGAAATCATAACTGTTAAAAAATGATGCTATCACTGGCGGCGCTGCCATATGGAAATAATCCTCCCTGCGAGCTGAAATAATATTGAGTATCTTTAAAAAGTGTTGCGTGAGAAATCCTTTCCCCCACGGTGCCATCTGATCCTGATGACTTCCACAGACGTGCATGTTTCTGCCGCCGCTGTGGGAGAAGAAGAAGAAGATGATGCTGATCAGCGTTTATGGATTTTACTGACTCTCGTGTGTGTTTACAGACTCCGAGTGCGGCTCCTACAGCTCCCAGAATGCCTCTGCCTGATGTTTCTTCTTCCGTTGTTGATGATGAATCACCTGGTGACCCGTCTCCTCCACCTCCTCGTTCAGACGGTGTCCACATGTGGGCGCCGCTCGGCCCGGGCTCAGACTCAGTCTTGGAAAACACATGTTGGACGACCCCCGACCTTTAATATCCGCTCCCTTTATTTGGTGCCTCCCTCGCGCTCTGATGCGTATTAAATCAGATATGCTGAGTGGAGGAGCAAACCCCCGCCGTCACCTCTCACTTAACCCCCACCACCGCCGCCGCTGCCGCCGCCGCCTCGACCCTGAGGCTCTGGTTTCGTCCTGAGCCTGCTCTGAGTTTGCTGTGTTTGCTGTGACTGAGCGGCGGCCGTATTGACCTTAATATCGGAGAGAAGATGAACCGTCTGCACGGGAGCCGGGGAGGTGGCCACGTCAGAAAACAGGAAGCAGAACGTTTACAGAAGAAGATCAAGATGAGACCTGGGTTTTAGGAGGACGAGCAGAGAACCAGGACAAGTGGAGACCAGAATGAAGACCAAGATAAGACCAGTTTTTTAGGAGTTAGATCCAGGACAAGCAGAGACCAGGAGGAGACCAAGAGTCAAGACCAAGACAAGAGAAGACCAAGAAGAGACGAGAGACTAAGATGAGACCAGGTTTTTTTTAGAGGTGGAACCAGGACAAGCAGAGACCAGGAGGAGACAAGACCAGTTTTTATAAGAGTCAAGTCCAAGACAAGATCAAGAGGAGACCAGGATTTTTAGGAGTCAGAACCAGGACAAGCAGAGACCAAGAGGAGACCAAGACCAGGTTTTTCAAGAGTCAAGACCAAGACGAGACCAAGAGGACATAAAGATGAGACAGAAACCAAGACGAGGATTTTTAAGAGTCAGGTTCCAGGACAAGGAGATACCAAGAGGAGACCAAGACCAGGTATTTCAAGAGTCAGACCCAGGACAAGCAGAGACACAGAGGAGACCAAGATGAGAGCAGGTTTTGGGGAGTCAGACCCAGGACAAGCAGAGACTTTGGGAGACCAAGACCAGGACCAAGATAAGACCAAGACAGAGATGAGATCATGTTTTCAAGGAGTCAGAACCAGGACAAGCAGGGATCAAGAGGAGACCAAGACCGAGACCAGGGTTTTTAGGAGTCAAGACCAAGATGAATCAAGGCCAGGTTTTTAGAGAGCCAGACCCAGGACACGGAGAGACAATGAGGAGTCAAGAGGAGACAAGATCGAGAGGAGACAAGACCAAGATGAGTGCAGACCAAGAGGAGATAAAGATGAGACAGAAACCAAGACAAGGTTTTTTAAGAGTCAGGTTCCAGGACAAGCAGAGACCAGGAGGAGACCAAGATGAGACCAAGACCAGGACTTGTAAGAATCAAGACCAAGATGAATCAAGACCAAGATGCATTGAGACCAAGACCAGGTTTTTTAAGAGTCAGGTTCCAGGACAAGGAGATACCAAGATGAGACCAAGACCAGGACTTGTAAGAATCAAGACCAAGATGAATCAAGACCAAGATGAATTGAGACCAAGACCAGGTTTTTTTAAGAGTCAGACCCAAGATGAGACCAAGACCAGGTTTTTTAAGAGTCAGATCTAAGACAAGCAGAGACCAAGAGAAGAACAGGATGAGACCAAGTTTCAAGGAGTCAGAACCAGGGCAAGCAAGGACCAAGAGGAGACCAAGACCAGGACCTGGTGTTTTACGAGTCAAGACTACGATGCTTCAGGACTAAGAAAACCCAAGATGAGACCAAGATCAGGTTTTTTAAGAGTCAAGACCAAGATGAGTGAAGAAGAAGATGAGACAAAGAGGAGATTAAGACCAAGATGAGTCCAGTTTTTTTAAAGGTCAGCCCCAAGATTGGCAGAGACAAAGAGGGGACCAGGTTTTTAAGAGGTAAAACCAGGACAAGCAGAGACCAGGAGGAGACCATGACCAAGATGAGACCAGGTTTTTAGGAGTTAGAAGCTGAGAAAGAAGATACCAAGAGGAGACCAAGACCAGGTTTTTTAAGAGTCAAGACAAAGAAGAGACCAAGATGAGACCAAGACCAAGACCAAGACAAGATTTTTAGGAGTCAGAACCAGGACAAGCAGAGACAGAGATGAGAAAATATGATTTCATTGTTGAACAGCCGTCAAAGGGTCACTGAGGGTCTGAGGAAACCTGAACCAGTTCACAGAGTCTGGACTCATCAGCTGAGACTGGAACTGGTCTGAATGAACTTTGTCTCGGGCTTCATCCATGTGTGTGTGTGTGTGTGTGTGTGTGTGTGTGAAAGGAGGATTCACCCCTGTCTGTTCCCGTCTGTGTGTGTGATGTTTCATGACGTGTGTGTGAACAGGGTGTTCACATGAGCTGGAGAAGACTTCACTCTTCTTCACTTAGAATAACTGATTGCAGCGTTTCTTTCTCCATTAGCTGGCGGGGGACATGATTTTGAATCCTGTGTTTGACACTAATAGTCGCACAATCTGCCCTCCGCCTCCGTCAGCCATTCATCCAAACCAGCAGCCCCGAAAGTTCCCATGCTGTGTAGGGTGCCGCTCCTATGTAAATGTGTGTGTGTGTGTGTGTGTGTGTGTTTGTCTGCTGGCTGAGGGCCAACACAGATCTGTCAGTCTTTTAGGGACCCATCAGCCTCTGTGCGAGCCTCTGTGGGGACAATGAGGAGGACACAGACTCCCCTGCGTCTCTGCCCGTCTCGCTGTCTGACTAACTGATGACACAGATTCTTTCACACCAGCACGTCTGTTCTTCAGCACACACATTCTTCTTCATTTGGGACCACGACGCCCATGTCTGAAACCCCAAACTACAGCAGCACCGGCTCTCAAACTCTGACCTCTGAGGCTCTCCGTCAAAACTTCCTTCACCCGCTCACCTGATCTTCATCTTCATCAAGATTCCTGCTCCTGGTGACGGCGTGGAGTCTGCAGGAGCTTCACGTTCGCTCTTTCAGCTTTAAAACCAGACCACAGAGTGTTTCCCTCATTTATCAAACGTGCATGCGACCTAAAAAAGAGTGAGCGTCTGAGTTCATGTTCACAAGTTTGGTGTTAGAGAGGAAAATAAATCTGGAGGAGAATTATTAGTTTTTTCACTGAGGATTCAAGAAACTTTATTGTCATAACAGCTCACATTTACATGTTAGTGGTACAAAATTAATACTCAAGCCTTAATAAATAATAAATTCAGAGTAAGACAGTGTAACAAAAATACTAAGAGATACCAAGAAGAGATAGAGCAATTTGAATTTAGCATTAAGTAAAACATTCGGTAAAATGTACACGTTAAATAATGTAAAACTGGATTTGTTGGGATTTGTTTTTGCCCCACGTTGAGTCGAAATTTCAGCTTTGTTTTCTCAGAGCTTTGACTATTTTATTTCAAACTTTTGACTTTTGATTTCATAATTTTCACAGTAAAATATAAAAATACTGAGAATAGGAAGAGCAATTTAATTCAAGCATTGAGTAAAATAAACACTTTAAATAGAAATATTAAACAGAAACATAGAAAATGAGGGATAAATTATACCTAGTGAGTTGAATTAGGTTTGTAAAGAAGCCAATTTCTGCCAGTTGAAAAATAAAAATGAAAAACTAGATTTTTTGGGATTTGTTTGTGCACATAAAAGTCCAAATTTCCACTTTTTATCCTGAAGTTGCGACTTTTGACTCATAATTTTGACTTTTTATCTCAAAATTTTGACTTTTGATTTCCATGATTTTTACTACTTTCTCAAGAATTTGACTTTATCTCAATCTAATCCAGTCCGCTTTATTTGTATAGCTCATTTAAACAACAAAAATGTCTCCCAAGTGCTGCATATAGAATCATAATAACAATGAAGCAAATTTCTCCAGATAACAATAAGCAAAAATTAATCAAAGAAGTGCATAAATCTAAAATGATGCTATGAATAAAGTAATAAAATCAAGCGGATAGTAAAATAAATCTCAAGATTTTGACTTCATTGTCCCAGAATTTTGACTTTTATCTTTAAATTTTGACTTTATCATCTCATGATTTTTACTTGCCAAGTATTCTTTCTTATTTTTTTATCTGGCGGACATGGGCCTCCATAGATATGATACCAAGAATATTTCTTACTTTTCACTCTTTCTCTGTCAATCTCTTTAAAATACTTCATGTATGAAAGAGCAGTTTACCACAATTAAAGGAAATAAATCCAGATTCTAGATATTAAAAATGTTTTGTTATCTACGTCAGAGGCAGTGCAGGTTTGTCGGTAGGTGCTCCACTCACTCCTCACTCTGTGACTTGTCAGTGATGTGGGTGAAGTCGGCTGAACCGTGAATATTTAAGGATGTTTTATTTAAGTTTCGGTTGTTTTCAGAGGTGACAGAGTGTTGAAGAGGTGGCAGATGCTTTGCAGCGGCTCAGTATTTTTCTTGCTCAAGTGTCCTGAAAAGTCTCTGAGCTCGTCCTGCAGATGCTGGTGTTTGTGTTTTGGAGCTGAAAATGTAAATTCCTGTCGAGGACTTTGTGCCGTGTGCACAAAGCGGCGCTCAGAGCCCTTTTCTCAGATAAGTCTCTGTAAGCCGCCGCGTCCGTTCTCATGTCTGACATCATGTATGGGGGCACTTGTCTCAGTCCGCTGGACGCACGTGGCCCTCTCCAGAACCCGGTGACACGCCAACAATGCATGTCAGCGGCGTCGTGGAGGAGTCGCGGGCTCCACGCTGAGCGGAGCCGAGGGAAAGTCACACTCAAGTGATCTGAGAGGAGATGAATGTCAAGTGCAGAGTGGGGTCCCCTCACGGAGGTCCCGTCACATCTGACCAGTCCCACCGTCCCGCTCGCTCTCTCGCTCGCTCTCGGTTTGGTTCTCATCGCACTCATCGGGGTCAGAGTCTTAGAGAAAGTCCTTAAACCCTCTTTTTTAAACCCTCTTTCAGGTCTGATGTTTGAAGATTGAGCCGTCAGACCTGGACTGTCTCTGCTGTGTGTGTGTGTGTGTGTGTGGTACCTGTGTGTGTGTGTGTGTTGTCCTCCCGTGGTGTGTGGCTCTGTCGCAGTAATTGCTGCTTTGTGCTTTAATTAGATCTGTGCACAGTGCTGTCATTCATTCCTCACAAACCCTTCAATCAGACGCCATTTTGTCAGAGGAAGCGGGGACACTCTGACACATTATTAGCACCATTGTGCCGTCGTACCGCATGGTGGGCCGCCACTGGGCCGGACCGCGGCGACGACGGCGGTGGCGGTGGCGGTGAATGAATGAGGAGCAGATTAGCGCTCAGGGATGAAGGCAGGTTTGGCCTCATTGTGCCGTGGCGTTGGGAAACGCTCGATGTGCAGCAGCAGGGCGGCTTCCGTTCAGCCTTTGTGACTTGTGGTGGAGCGAGGAGGGAGGAGAGGAGGGGGGGGGGGGTTCTGGGACGCTCGGGGCCCCCACAGCTCAACCCGCCTGTGGATTTACAAACCCCGGGAGTGATGAGCCCACACAGGAGGAGCAGGACTTCAAGCTCCAGCTCCTCTGACCTGGTTTCACCGGGACAAACGCTGCAGTTTTACCTCCACAGGTTTAGGTCAGAAACAGTTTCCAGCCTCAGTCCACTTCTCTACATCACTGTTTCTTTTCTCTCAGCTTCTTCTACAAACCATTGATATTTTTAATGAATCAAAGCTGCACTGAGACACTGACATTACTCTGACTATTCACCAACCTGAACTCAAAATGTTGAGATGAAAACTCCAAACTCAGACTGTTTGAAGCTGCACTCTCTGACAGAAAAGTGCAGCTAAACGCTCCTTCACCTCTTTTCCTCCTGGTCCTGATCAGTGTTGAGAACTTTTTTGTGCCTTATTGATTCATATTTTGAGATTAAAAGTCAAATCTTGAAATACAAGAGTCAATATTATGAGATAAAAGGCCAAAGTTTGAGTTCAGAAGTCAGACTTATAAGAAAACAAGGGAAAAAATTGTGACATAAAGTCAAATTTCTGAGTTAAAAAAGTCAAATTATAAGCTCACAATGAAGAATTACTAGAAAAAAGTCATATTTGGGATTAAAGAAGTCAACAGTTTGAGCTACAAATTCAAAGATATAAAATACTGGAGTCAGAAGTTTGAGATAAAAAGTCAAATCTTTAACTCAAGTCCAGGTCAGACTGTAAGTCATAGAGTCAGTATTCTGAGATGAAAAGTCAGAATAACAAGAAAAAAAGACAAATTTTTGATATAATTCCAAAATTCTGAGATAAAGAAGTTAAATTTTGAGCTCAAATTACGAGAAAAAGTGCAAAATTTTGTGGATTCAAAGTAAAAAATAAAGCTCACAGTGAAGAATTACAAGAAAAGAAGTCTAATTTTGGGATTAAATTTAAAAATAATGAGAAAGAAGTCAACAGTTTGAGTTGTAAAGTCACAGTTATAAGATGTTAGAGTCAAAATTCTGGCTTATAAGTCAAATCTTGAAGTCATAATTCAAAATTACGATCGTAAAATCTTCTTAGATGTTCCAAAAAGTCATATTTTTCAGCTGAAAAGTCAAACTTATGCGATGTCAAGTCAATTATTTGAGATAATTAAATCAAAATAATGACAAAATTACTACAACAAGGTCCATTTTGGGGATAAAATGTTAAAATTATGAGAAAGAAGTCAACAGTTTGAGCTGAACAGTCAAAGTAATGAGATATTAGAGTAGAAATTCTGGGTTAAAAGTCAAATCTGGGGCTCATGATGAATAATTGGTAGAAAAAAGTCAAAATTTTGGGATTAAAAGTCTAAATTATGCAAAGGAAGTCAACGTTTTGAGATAAAAAGTCAAATTTTGAGCTCATAATTCAAAATTACAATGGTAAAATAATCGTAGTTCTTCCAAAAAGTCATATTTTTCAGCTTAAATGCCATTGTTATGTGATATCAAGTCTATTATTTGAGATAATTAAATCAAAATAATGACAAAGTTTTGACATTTGAAAACCTCACAAAGCTGTTTTTCTTTTATTCTTTTAGACGATGTTCCCCTCAAACAGTAAAGGAGTGTTTTTAAATAAATGTTTGTGTTATGAAGCCACTTTGAGGATCTTTCAGGATCTTTTGGTGTCTTGGGTTTTAGGATATCTGAGTCATGTGATCTGTTTCTGTCCGTGCCGTAATCCTCAGCATGAAAAACACGTCCAGGAGACTCGTCCATGTTCCCGCCTCAGCAGCAGCAGCAGGTTAGTGAGTTCAGCTCGTCCGTCACCGCAGAGAAAAGAGGAGCGAGAGAAAGCAAACAGCTCTGAATCCACAAAGTGTTTTCACCTGAACAAACGCAGACTCAGAGCTGATCACGCTCTTCTTCACCTCCAGCGCCTGCTTCCAATCTGCTGCACTTTACAGGAGATTTGGACGCAAGCAGAGCTGAAGTTGACCCAAGCTTTCGTTACGGCGTCCAGCCCCGCTCCGGTAATTCGGCGTGACGCTCGCCGACCTCAGCAGAAGAGAGGGAGCTCCTGAAGGAGGTGAGGAGTCACGAGACGGAGGAGGAGGCGTCCACTAGAGGTCAGCGAGGAGCTGGAGAACAACCTGGAGTCTCCTCAGAGCTACACACACCTGACGGAGCGACGCTTCCCCGCCCTGTGCTGGCTTTGTTCAGGAGGACGCCGTCACCTCAGGCCGCTGCGTATCACATGACCACGCCTCATCCATCACCGAGCAGGAGTGTGTGTGTGTGTGTGTGTGTGTGTGTGTTAAATATTCAGCAGAAAGCTCCGTCCAAACTGTCCACCAGAGCCCCGTCTTTTAATTCCTGAATGACCACGACGAATAGCAGAGAGGTCAAAGGTCAACACCTGTAAGGAAATATCCCTGTGAGCCTGCAGCGCGCAGGTGAGGAGAGGACGTGAGAGCGAGGGCGGAGGATGAAGCACAGAGGCAGGAAAGTGATGATCACACGCCGCGCGGCCCCGCCCCCTTCCTCTAAAGATCACAGGTGGGATGACGTACGCTTCCGCCTCAGGCCGCCTCACCCGCGGCGCTCCGACTGGCGCCGGCCCCGCCCCTCGATCACCCGCGCTTCAGTTTCAGGTTTTTGTTCAGCCAGACGCCGATCGGACGCCGTGAGATCAATGATGCTTCAGGTCTTTTTGTTCGCCGTCACATGATGACAGGAGGAGGAGGAACGTGGGAAGAGGAGAGGTGTGTGTGTGTGTGTGTGTGTGTGTGTGTGTGTGTGTGTGTGTGTGTGTGAGTGACACTAATCATATTTAAGTGGAAGCTTTAAAAAAATGAGAGCTTCATTTCAGCCTCAGGTGTGAGAATACCTGGATTATCTCCAGACATGAGAGGCCTTCAGGGACACACTGTAAAAAAAACAAACTGTAAAATAGACTCAGCTGCAGAATGAAAACTGTAAAATCAAAGTAAAATACTCTCATTTAAACACCATTATATGACAGAGTTTAACTTCATTAATACTATTAAACACCTTCAATCAACCTTAAATACCACCTTTAATAAAAAGTCAAGTGAGTCACAAAGTTAACGACAAATATTCTAATTAACCTGACAGAACAAAAATGTCCAGAGAAATGTCTCATTCCAAGTTATTTAAAGACAAAAATGACTTTTGAGTTGCTTGTAAAGAAAAAAAATAAAAGGGGAAGCTCAAATCAAGATTAAAAAGACATTTTTTAACTAAAAAGAAGATGTAAACGCTTAGATTTCAGTTTTTATTGTGTGAAGATGAAATCCTGGAGTCTCACTGGAGTTTTTACATCTTATTTTCAGTCAAAAAATATCTTAAAAGTCTTAATTGAAGCCACATTTAACTGACAAGTCCAGAAAAATGTCTTATTTCAAGATATTAAAAAGCAAAAATGACTTCTGAATTGCTTGTTACAAGTCAAAAAATCTGCTTATTTGGGTAAAAAAAAAATTTGCTCATCAAGTTTCTTGACATAAGAATAATGTCTCAATACAAGAAACTTTTTTAGAACTCCATTGGCTGATTTTTTTGACTTGTTACAAGCAATTCAGACGTCGTTTTTGTCTTTGAATATCTGGAAACAAGACATTTTTCTAGACTTGTCAGTTAAATGTGGCTTATGTCAAGTCAAAAAAGACTTTTTTTTACTAAAAATAAGACAAACTGACTTGCTAAGATTGCGATTTGTTGCAGTGACGAATAATAGTTTAACACAAGAAACTTTCCTTATATCATCATCAGACTTTTTTTGCTCATTAAAAACATTTCGGACGTCATTTTTGTCTTTAAATATCTTGAAATAAGACTGGATTGGTGTGGTGAATGTGGCTCATATGCAGTCAAAAAAGATAATTTTTACGAAAAAGAAGATGTAAACACTTTATTAGATTTCAGTTTTTATTGAGTGAAGATGAAATCCTGGAGTCTGCGCTGCAAAAAAATGAAATCTAACCAAGTTTATACATCTTCTTTTAGGTAAAAAATGTCTTTTTAGTCTTAATTTGAGCCACATTTAACTGACAAGTCCAGAAAAATGTCTTATTTCAAGTTATTTAAAGACAAAAATGACGTCTGAATTGTGGGACGTCACCTCATTGACCCGGATACAGTTATGTTTCCATCATGAAATAAGAGATAAACAACTTTTAAGAAACAGAAAAGCTGCAGGATGATTAAGTAAGTTTGTTTTTTTTTACAGTAGATGATTCAGAAAGGCTCTCTCCCTGTGCGTGGTTTTTCTGCTGATGACTTCCTGCGTCTAATAAAGAGCAGAGCGCTCGTCCTCCTTCCATCTGGACGTCTGCAGGTGGACGGCGTGCTCCTCTCAGACTGACCCCCCCCTCGGTCTGGCTCCAGATGCGTCTTTAATTCACTGCAGACCTCACAGATCAAGGCATTTCCTCTGAACCCCTCCTGACATCCATCCCAACTTTCATTAAACCCTCCCAGCTCCGCGCTCACTCGCCGCTCCGCCGTCGTCTCTCCGCTCGGCAGCTCGGCTTCTTCTCCTCCACGCCGTCAGTCGTGGTCGAACATGTGCGTGCGCCTGCAGCTGGAATTCCTCTCCATCTGAAAGAGACGAGCGAGGAAATGAGGCAGCAGAAAGGAGAAGACGGAGGAAGAGAGAGACACATTCCTGACTTAAGAGGAGACATATTGGACAGAGGAAGATGATGATGAGCACAGACAGACGAGAGGAGCAAAGTCTGGTTTAACCCCCCCAGGTGTCTTCCAAGATCCAGAAAACACTCTTTTTCTCTTTGAAGGGAACATTTTCTATAACAGAACTAAATAAAAAAAAGGATTTGTTGACATATAGAGTCATAATAACAATATAAAAAGGCAAAATTTCAACTTTTTTCCCTTAACTCTGACTAAACAATCCCAAAATATTAAACATTTAATCTCAGGATTTTGACTTGAACATCCAAACATTTGATTTTTTTCTCAAAATTTTGACTCCTCATCTTATAACTAAGACTTTTAAGCTCAAATTTTAAATTTCTATCTCATAAGTTTGACATATCATCACACAGATTTTACTTTTTCTATCATAACTTTGACTGTTTCGCCCTCAAATTAACATTTTACTTTATTTATTTGACTTTTTGGCTCAAAACTTTCACTGTTTATATCATAACTTTTACTGTTTCGCCTTATAATTGACATTTTACTTTATTTATTCAACGTTTCGGCTTTTAATCTGACTCCTCATCTCAAATCTTTGACTCTTGATTTCTTAATTTGACATTTTATCTCATAAACTTGACTTTTTCTCCCATAACTTTGACTATTTGGCTCTAAATTTAACATGTTACTTCAAAATTTTTGACTTTTTAGCTCAAAACTTTGACTATTTCTATCATAATCTGACTGTTTTGCCTCATAATTGACTTTTCTCTCAGAACTTTGACTTTTTATCTTTTAAATTTGACTTTTTCTATCGTAACTTTGACTGTTTGGCTCTAAATTTAACATATTACTTTTTGTCTCAAATTCTTATTCCTCATCTCAAATCTTTGACTCTTTATTTCTTTATTTGACATTTTATCTCATAACTTTGACTTTCTAAGCTCTAAATATTGAATTTAAATCATATTACTGTGAAGTTTTAGCTCTGATCTAACATCTTTTTCCAAGAATATTGACTTTTTGGCTCAAAACTTTGACTCTTTCACCTTTAAATGAACATTTTACTTCATTTATTTGACTTTTTGGCTCTAAGTCTGACTCCTTATCTTGATGTTGTGGCTCAAATTTAACATTTTTGTCTCAAGAAATCAACTCTTTATTTCCTAACTTTGATTGATAATCTTCTCTGGGTCCCTCAGGTGTCTTTGCTCTCTCATTTTTGCGTCGTTCTCGGCCTGTAGGTGGCGCTCACACGGCTCCACAGTCCTGTTGTTGTTGATGTAGGTGTTTATGAATGAGTCTGTAGCTGCTGGATGTGTTTGGAAAGTGTAGGAGTGTGTGTGTGTGTGTGTGTGTGTGTGTGTGCGTGTGTGTGTGTGTGGAGGAAAAGGTCAGCAGGTTTCCTTTGTTTTCCCTCTCCCCTCATCTCTCTCCTCTGTTCCCACGCCGCCGCCGCCGCCACCTCGGTGATGAATCACGACCACGCGGGCTCACTTTGAACTTGGGCGTCCCCGGTCCTGGCTCGGATAGATGCCTCTGATGACAGGAGCGTCTGCAGCACGCCGCTCCGACACGTCCTCCACGTCCTCCACGTCAACCACGTCAGTGAACCGGAGGGAGAGGTGAGGCCGGGAGGGCGTAAAGGTCACGGCGGCGTTTTTCAGAGCGTGATAAGCTGCTGTTTGACCTTATCACTGCTCCGGCTTAGACTGAGCCCTGTGACATATGATATGAAAGCTGCAGGGATGAAAGAGTCGCTTCAGCACCTTTAACGCCGTGTTTTCTGACACAACATCAGCGAAGCACACGGAGAGAAACACACACACGGAGAGAAACGGCGTGCAGAGACTCGGAGGTTGGATGGCGTTTCAGTAAATAAGACGGGAACAGTCGTGTAACACAAACCCTTATTTATTCTTCTCAGCAGTGACTTTAAGGTTTGTTTATCTCTGGACGGCTTTACCTCCTCGGGCTCCTCAAACGTTCCCAAACAAACATCTTCGTCTTTGTGTTTGTGGCAAAACTAAGTGAAAGCAGCGACGGAGTGGGAGCAGGTGAGAATGTCATTTCGACCCTCTGAGCGTAAATACCAGCTGAAGGATCAGAAACACGGCCTCCTATCTCCCTCAGGTTCACGCTCCTGCAGCCCCACACCTGGACTCTTATCACCACCGACCAATCAGGGAGCTGCATGGACTCAGGAGCCGACAGACTCACAGGAAACAGAGTTAAACTCATGTTTGAGGATTTATAGGGCGACGATTTTCAAAAACCCCCCAAACCCCAAAAAGAGTGAGGAGGCCCGACCCCCGCTCTGTGAGATCCTTCAAAATAAAAGATGACAAAGTAAACACTGCTTTACTGTTTGAAGGGAACATAAACAATGTAGAGATAAATCCCCAAAAATTTAACTTTGTTTCAGCTCAAATCTTGACTTTCTGACTTTTAACTTTGACTATTAAGCTCAAAAAGTTGTCCTTTATTCCCAAATTATCATGTATTTATCTCCAATTTTTTACTTTTTATCTCATAACTTTGACTTTTATATCTCTGAATATCTCTGACTTTCATGCTCAAAATCTGACATTTAAGATTAAAATTTGACTTTTTATATTAACACTTTGACTTTTAAGGTCAAAATTTGACTTTTATTATATATTTTGGACTTTTTATGCGCAAAATCTGACATCTAAACTTAACATTTGACTGTTTTATCATCTAACTTTGACTTCTAAGCTCAAAATTGTACTTTGTTGTTGTATATTTTTGACTTTTTATGCTCAAAACCTGACATTTAAGATTAAAATTTGACTTTTTATAGTAAAACTTCGACTTTTAAGCTCAAAATTTGACTTTTTATTGTATATCTCTGACTTTCATGCTCAAAATCTGACATTTAAGATTAAAATTTGACTTTTTATAGTAAAACTTCGACTTTTAAGCTCAAAAATTTTACTTTTTTATTGTACATCTTTGACTTTCATGCTCAAAATCTGACATTTAAGATTAAAATTTGACTTTTTATTATTAAACTTTGACTTTTAAGCTCAAGGTTTGACTTTTATCTCAGTTTTATAAAACCCCTTTGGACATTTACCCCCAGAAAGGAGGATGTTTGGACACCTTATCATAAAGACAGGAGGATAACGCCCCCCCCCCCCCTCCCTCTGAGAGCTCTTTCCTAAAAACCTCCTCAGACTTACAGAGGTCAAAGGTCACTGAAGAAGAACAGTGCACGTCAGAAAGAAGTCCAAACACGTCCCAGATCCAGGTCTCACCTTTCAAACCTCCTGGACCACATTCAAGTCCACGTCCAAGGCTGAAAACAGGAGGGGGGGGCGAGGATGGGGGGGGGGCAAACAGGTCTGTAACCTGAGAGTCAGGGGGCGGGGTTATCGCTCCCCATCTCTGGACCTGGGCTTGACCCCTGACCCCTGACCCCAACCTCCCCCCGTCTCTTTGAGCACGCTCAGACGAGGTGTGTGTGCATGAGCATCAGATAAGAGCATCCAAGGTGTGTGTGTGTGTGTGTGTGTGTGTGTGTGTGTGTGTGTGTGTGTGTGTAGAGTTAGATAAGGCTGTCTAAGCTCTCTCTCTCTCTCTGTCCGTGTGATGGACGCTGTATGGAGGATTAACGTGGTGGTTTTGGAGCTTTTATCCGGTCTACCACCCACTGATCTGTCTGTGGATCCAGGAACATGTGGTCTGTAGGTCCCAGCGTCAGACTCAGCTGCAGAAACATCCAGAAGAAGAAGAAGTCTCTGCTCCCTCTGGGCTCTTTATGAGCATTTTTACAGAAACACAGACCTCGAAAACCTCGCACACTTCTCTCTCTCTCTGCTTGTTTTAGCCGTGACCCTCGCCGACCTCCTCTGGGTCTGCAGGTTTTGGCGGCTGCAGCTCTGCCGACTCGTCCCCGGCTCGTCCCCGGCTCGTCCCCGGCCTCCCAGGCTGATTGGCAGGGACTCAGAGCGCGGCGCTGTCAGAGTGTTGATGCTAAACGTACAAATGTTCCTCTGCCAAGTGTCTGTAAAAGAGAAACATGTGTTTGGGCTCAGGCAGGAATGATGAGGTGGTGCCGACATGCAGATGCACTCAGGATACCAGGATAAAAATCTCAAATATTCTGCGGCTTTGGATGTTGTAAACTGCGCTCTGTAAACAGCCCGGGAGCTGCATGTGTCTGACATTCAGACCAAGTTTGATCAGGGTCAGGTTAAGGACAGACAGCAGGGATTAAATCTTAATGGAGGAGTTTTGTTTTCCCGCTGGACACGGAGAAAAATGAAGATCTGGGAAGAAACAAGGAAACTGCATTTCTGTGAAATGTTGAAGATCTGCTTTTCTGCTCTGACTCAAAAAACCACAACAAAACAGAAGTGACTGTTTCTAATCTAACGGGACAGACAGAGCCAACGTGAGATTGTAAATTCTGGACACACTTGTGGCTTTTCCCTGAATGATGGGTTTATTGACGGGTTTTTAAATCTCAGTAAATCTTTTTGCTCTTCTTTCTGTGGAGGTGAAAGGTCGTTTTCTGGTTTGTGAGCGTGCCCACTCCAGCTCCCCTCTCCATCACGTCAACATCACGGAGGAGTCAGAGCCCGCTGGATGGTTTGAAGTGGGGCGTTGGACAAAGGGTTGAGGTCTGAGGTCTGGGCGTCAGGGTCTAAGAGAGGGATTAAATGAAGGACCTGGAGCCTGGAGCGGAGCTGGGGGGTCGAGGTGGACCGTGGAGGACCTGCTTCAGCTGCAGACGGCATTCCTGCTGTTCCAGCCGTCACCCAGCACCTCTTAAAACCACAAGGACGATTGTGAGCGGCGTGCCTGGGCCTCGCTGTGTGATTGGTCCGCTTTGTACCAGCGCTCACCTCATGGATCACTTTAACGACAGCGCTGACAGAGTTTAGGGCCCCGGCGTCTTTCCACACTTCGGACATTTCGCTGAGTCGTGACAGAAACTTCCGTGCTTCCTCTTCCTCTTCCGGAGACGTGGTTTCCAGAGAAGTAACCGAGGAAAGAGCCACTCAGATGTGACGTCTTTCCTCTTTCCCCCACCACAAACTCTGTTTTCACCAAGAATGACTGATTCCTAGAGAAGTTTCTGTGGTTTCAATGACGTTTCTCTGGATGTAACTTTCTCACAAGTGGAGGATTCTGGCGTGAAGTGTGGTGTGTCTGAGAGAGCGTTTCTCCACTTCTAACGCCAACGATCTAAGCTGCTAATCGGTGTTTCTGCTGCGTCCAGTCATAAAACGCAGAGTTTGAGGTCCGAGCTGCACAGTCAGAGTCCAGACTTTCTCAGAGCCTAATGGGATTCCTGCAGATTTACAGGATGTTAAGCCTGTGAGGCAGAGTTCAGGGCCCACGGCCCGGCGTGACTCTGCTGCCAATCAGAGAATCACACAATAACCACCACGAGGACGGCGAGACGTGTCAGCGCTTAAGAAACATCTTCAGAGCTTCAGATAATCAAACGAGCAATTAAAGGACAACACAGCACCCCCCCCCCCCTCTCTCTCTCTCTGTATGTGTTTGTGTGTGTGTGTGTGTGTGTGTGTGTGTGTGTGTGTGTGTGTGTGTGTGTGAGGCTTTTCCTTTGATGAATTCGTCCAGAGGTCAAGTTCACGAGGTTGGCGTGCGTAGAAATCCGCGAGGCTTATCTCTGTAAAGAGTCCACTGAGACAATGCAGATAGAGAAGAGGAGGGAGGGAGGGAGGGAGGGGGGGGTACTATTGTCCATCTGGTCCAGAGGGAGGGGAGGGGGGGTGAGGAGAAGGAGGAGGAAGAAGAAGAAGAGGAGGGGGGGAAGGAGAAAGGAAAAAAGAGGAGGATAAAA
>RPOG01003330.1:0-44836 GCA_008086565.1 Thalassoma bifasciatum
ACACTCACAGAGCTGTATGCAAACACTCACCTCTCATTTCATATCTAGTAAAATCTGCTGAGAGTTGCACATTTGCATGAATTGGGCGAGAGTCAGAATTAAAATGGCTGCTGCTGTGTGGGTTTAGCTCACAACAGCTCTCCAGGACATGGGTGCTCAGGTCGGCATTCAAACAAGGGGCACACCCTCGGGAGCAGGACTGAACACACAATCATACTCATAAGTGTGCTGCTATCAGAGGGCTGGGAACAAGGTGTGTTCTCTCTGATAGACACGTTTCAGGACAAAGGACAGTCCATAGTAAGTACGTAAACACTGTAATGTACAGTTTTACCTGTATTATGCCTCCTTTAAATTACAAGGCAGCTGGTGTATCTGAGTTCAAATGTGTACAGAGAGGGACAGGAAAAGGTTCATCTTCATAAAAAAAAGTTGGAGTTACCTTTTGTAAACACAACACTATATTACTTTCCAGTCTTTGAAAAGTGTGAGATAACAAGTCAGTGTTTGTATTCTGTATATTTTACAGAGTGAGATTAAAGGCTAACAACTACATCTGAATGTAGTCATGTGTCCTGGACGACTCCAGTAACCTGTAACAAGTGTCAAGCTCAATAAGTTGTCAAAACTTACTTCTTTTGTTTATCCAATTTAAAGCAATGAGTCATGAAATTTCAACTTAATACACAACATAATTAGTGTGCCAACTCAACTTTTTAGGTCAGTTTAATGAAATAGAAATTTCAGTGAGTCAACATAACTAAACAGTCCAGTTCTCTGTTTTAACCAGATCCATCTATAACTGATCATGACCTTGCTGTGACAGCAATATTAACTCACTGTAAAAAAAATTACTTGTTGAAATTTAATCTATGTTTATGAGGAATGAATTATGATGATAAAATGTTCTTTTAAAACTTGAGCAGGCGTCTTCCTGGTTGCAGCGGCCTATTCACAGAAGAAGAGATAAACTAGCTGATCAGATTGAGAACAATGAAAAGAGATAAGGCGGATGACAACTGCACATGGAGCGCAACCTGAACCACTAAGCCAACTGTGCTCCATGTCAGATGTTTTAAAACCATTACATTTCCATACAGAACACGCTGCTCTCCTCCTGTGGACACGTTCTTCTTGTGTGTCACTGGTCACTTAGTCCTCCATCACTTTGGTTCCTGAATTTCAGCATACTTTCGCCCCTCCCAGCTGCTGAGCAAAGCTACAGCTTTAAAGTTGTACCCAAAACACCTTTGTGATTTGTAACCTAACAGTTATTGATACTGTGAGAAAGGAAGGAGGGGATGCAGTGGATGTGAGATCCTATTGTGATGTTTTGCTTATGGCACATTTTGTCTATGCTCCACTGTGCATATTGGTAAAGCATAGGCCAGCCGTTTATCAGTATTCTCCAGGGCAGAGTACGCAAAATGAAACCATTACTTGAGTCTATTTTCATTTTTGTCTTGTAAGGGCAGTTGGTATGAATATCATCAGTTAGGCTGAAAAATGTGAGCTGAAAGGATGAATTGTATATTTCTTTGACAACATGAAGCAAATTTTCTCCAATGGGTAATTTAATATGGTTAGTTGTTACAACTCTGAGGATCAAGTTCAAACAATTTAAATGTATGAGCAACTCGTGTAACTCAATTTTGTGAGTTAAAGTTGCATCTAATTGTTTTTCTTCACTACAGATGATCAAGTTCACACAATAAATGATGCAATATCCAACGTGTATAGCTCACCCTCCTGAGTTAAAGTAAAGCTTCTCTCAAAGTTGAGTTAACTTATGATTTTAAGGCAGCAATCAAACTTTACATTTAAAGTTAAACCAACTTAATTTTTTTTTTAAGTGTTTTGGCCCTGAGTAGAAAATCAAGCTTCCTAAATCCAGGTACATAACCAAGTTATAAGCAGCAAGGAGACTGGTTTTCCTATCCATAAACAGAAAAGGGAACTTCTGAAGTTGGCTGATTAAATCCTGGTGTTTTGGCACAGACAAACAACAAGTGACTCATTTCTGCCAAGTGTAGAGGAGAACAAAGTCTCCAGAGAAACCAAACTGAGCCTGTTTTAAAGCTAAAATAAGAAAAGTCTGTGTACTCCAGTGAAAACATATAGTTGCATAAGAGGATGTTAACAACTTTATATAAACAGTGTCATTTATCCAAAGGTAGTTGATTGGTGACAAAAAGGTTAGGAAAGCTGCTGCTCCATCCATGTGCGTGAACACTGTTTGGATGATTTCTTCAGGACCATTCAGTTCCTGGCTGCACAATTAAAAAGCAAAATGGGAAAATGAAGAACTGAACAAGAATGAGACCCTTTGTTTCTGGATATTAAACCAAAGTGGAATGACTTTGACATTATTCAACAATAAAATGAGAACCTTTATTTGAAAGTTTTGGGCAACAGTTTGAAATAACTTCTTCTTTTGTCTTGCTGTCTGGAAACTGTGGCAGCCATGACATGAATGCCAGCGCTTTTGAAATATGCTATTTGAAGTGAACTTCCAATAATGTGCTGTCTCCACTGCTGGACGGGTTTGGGAGGAGTCTCACCGGTGGGAAAGCCCTGCCTATCAGGAGTTTGCGCTGCCGCTTCCTCATTCATCGCTCAGCCTCGCTCTGCTCCGTGACAGCGGCGTCTCTGGAGGTTCGAACCCGCCGAGTGAAGCGCTCATTCCGGGGCCTGTGGGTGCGTGTTGCCCGTCCACGCTGGGTGGCACTGGGTGAGGGTGCACACCGAGGGTCTGGGTGGAGTCTTCGCCCGCTCCGAGGAATGCGACGCACGGACGGAGAGGAGAGACGCACGTCGGCGGTTTCACTCTGCTGGAGCGATACTCTTCGGTGCAAAGAGAGGAGAAGAGCTGTGCAGCGAAGTTAGGAGGTACGGAGCGGAAATTTACACCAATTTTCAAAGTTTAGACAATGGGCTTGGGAACTTTTTGTTCCCTTAGGCCTTTTGTCATTCGAAATATCTTTATTATCTTATTTTCGAGCCCTAACCCTAACCCTATTCTAACACTTGCCTTATTGAATTCAAATGTTAGTGTCTTGAACTATTTATATTTCCATTCTATTGTATTATAATTCCACAACTGTGGGTGGGACAAAAAGTGAAAAAACTTTCCCCATCTCCTGCTTGGAAATTATGAAGGATTAAGTCATCCAGGTAACTGCTGTGCATTGCAAAACCTGACCAGTATTATTGTTACAGTGTGAGCACACAGAGAGCTGGCACTGACAAACTGCTGCTGGTGCCTTTCCAGCCCTTTGGAGGCATTAAAAACACAGGAAAAAAAAAAGGATTTCTGACTGTGTGGAGCCTTGTCTGTATTATACTGTCATTACAATGAGTTTCTTTGAAGAGCGCTTTTTGGAAACAAACTTACAGAGCGAAGGAAATCATGGGTGGAAGACAGAATGCCAGCAAACTGTAGTGAACTATGAGTAATAAATATGGCTTGAAAGGGTAGAGACACTTTAACAAGCATGTCTGATGCCTTGGTTGCACAATGCTATGTATGCAGAACAGCCAGACTGTGTGATTAGGCTCAGTCCTTGCACTCTAATTTACAGATAACTACCAAGATAAGATATGTCACTTACTTGTAACTACATGTGTTCTCTCCTATAGATTTCGATAAATAGGCTTTGATTTTATCTTTATTACAGGTGCATATAAGTCAATTTTCCTGTAGCTTTGAGACAAACAGACAATGCAAAGATCTGTACCTCACCTTTGCATTGCTTTGCCTCCATTCATTCAGAGTGACTCACTGGATAGGAATATCCTCGCATGTGGTTATAATTTGAGGGGAAAAAGTTTGTGGTGGCAGCTCTTTGGTGGTGCTTTTCCTTCTGGTGTGCTTCTCATTATGGCTCTCATCTTGTTACACTAACCAAATATCGCCGTCTGCATCCCATTCATTGCTTTGTTTGCGTTGCATGTGTAACAAGGGGTCAGTGTCTACTTGTGTAGGTGTTGTAATATATGTGTGAGCAGAATTGTACACTAAGGCTGAGCAAGAGGCAGAGTAGAAATATATTTTGTGCTTTGCTTGTTTGGTTTTCCACTAAAGATGACCACAGATGTTTCGGCAGTTGGAGCAAATGACGAGGACCTGTTTTTCTAGCAGTGCTGCCGTGTTGAGTGCAGCTCTCAAAAGGGAGGATAGGTGCCACCACGTGTTCTCATATCCAGCATATGTCCACCTGACCTTGAGCTGCTTTTTTGTTTTGAGTAGACGTGTGATGACATATAGAAACAAGCTATTCTCTGTGTTTGCTCTTGTCTACAGTATGTCTCCAGAGTGAGTGTGTGTGTGTGTTAATTTGACGAAAAGTGGCACTGAAAGGTCCTGACAGGAGCATCAGGAGATTACTGGCTCATCCCTCCAAACCTGTTCTTAGGTATTGTTGTCTCGCTCCATTCACACCAGGTTATCACACAAAGTGAATCCACTGAAGAGGTATGTCGGATCAATCGTGCTGTTTGTTTAGTGAGGTGTGTTCATATGTGATGCAGGTGTGAGAGAGAAAATATGAAGCAGGCAAAGCTGTTTTTCGTGGAATTTGAGCTTGATAATATGGTTTTCCTTGGGCATTTTTCTGTTGGGGCAGGTTGAGGCACATAAAAATTATGTGCTCCTCTGCTCCCCACACTCTCTCATCAAATCTTCTCATGAAAAAGTTCACGAAGGAATGTAGAGACTGAGCCATTTACACGCTTAGTGAGCAAACATTGAGGACATCCAAATATTGGGTTTATAAGCAACAGGGCCCTCCGTGGGTTCCTGCCTGCCTTCATGTGGCGGTTTTGAGTTTCAAACCGGCTTTGTTTGAGATACATTTAGGGCAGGCTCGTCTTTTGGTGAGCGACAGAAAGCTCTATAAATAAGGGAGGAACAGAGAGAAAAAAACAAGATCCTTATCACCTCATTCGATGCCTACTGCAGTTGCCATAACAAACAGAGCAACAGTATTTCTTTGTACTTTTTACAAGTCAGCCAGGTGAGGTCGAGAGAGTCGGACATGCTTCCTACGTTGGGTTATTTGTCTTTTGTGTCAGTCCAGAAATTAGTTGGGGGAATCAGGAACCCCGGGCTTTGTTTGGTGATACTGTAGTTCTGAGTCATCTGATTAGCTCACATCCACCATAAGGTCAACATGTATCATTTTCTTTAGTTACTGTAAGGTGGATGTTTAGCATTATGCCAAACGCTCTAATTTGAGAGAATATTCTTCTTTTTCTTGTTGTATGTGATGGTATGGTTATTTTTATTTGGGTTTACATTAACAAAAGTAACCCAAACAGCTGTAAAGAATTTAATACATATGAAGAAACACTGGAAGCAATCGTTACAAGTGTCCCTCTTTGTTTTGTTAACTAAAAGAGAAGGTGAATCAGTGGGTTTAGCATTTCAAAAAGCAAGTAGTTGCACATCTCTTTGCTGTTGGCTGATTCCTCAAGTCCTCAGATAAGCATCTGTGCATTTTACTGCTGCCTCAGCAGACTTTTGTCGTACACCAGGCAGGCCCCAGGCTACTGGAATATCTTAAATAGAGTGTGTACCTCGATTGATCAAAGTGATTGGGGTTTTTTTTTTTTTGTTTTGTTTTGTTGGTCAGTAAAAGTCAAATTATTCCAAGCAGTCTTATACTCCTGGCGTGCCTGCCTACCCACTTTGGAACTTTTAAAAGGGAACAGCAGACCACAGGAGCCGAACTTATATAGCAAGAAAGGAGCATGGAAACAGGATGTCAGCCATTTTGCCAGCATATGAATCACCACAGAGCAACGTTGAGCAACTTATCCTCGGGCTAGGCCAAGCCAGGCTACCCTATGACTCACCATCAGGCCTTCTTAGCAAACCGGCTTCTCCCACTGATTACGGGTCAGGACTTGGAGCATTTTGCTGTCACCAGTGATTTCCAAGTGTGTGTGGAAGTTTACAGAACACACGTCACATAAGTGTTGAGCAGGTAGGCACACCCACACGTTCTCCCACACAGACCCCAGGTTACAAACACCCTGCTCACATACCAAACCTTTCAGTACCATACAGTTTCTATGACTGAACGTAACCATGGTGATCCACCAAAACAGTACAGCACACTTCCTGTTCTTACCGCATGTGCTGCCATGTCTCAAAGAGACCCACATGTGCTGACATTACCTGAGTGTTTAACCAGCTCACTTCAGATATTTGAAATGTTGAGTGGTCAACCAAAGTCTTAACCAACAGACGTCCTAAATGCAGCTGACCAGGTCACATAAAATATAAATGAGGGGTCGCCCTGGTTGGATCAGTTGATGCTGCATAACACATAAGTACATTGTGGGTTGAAACTTAGCCTTTGACTCATGGGCGCATCTTCTTTCATTTCCTTTTAATAAAGACAACTGAATCTTACAAATGTCCCTGATCATCAGCTTTGTTTTCCCTGAAGTAGAAACATTGATTCAGGATTTTATCCTCACACTGGGGTTGATAATGGCCAAATGTGCACTAGAAACATGTACTGAATCGTAGCTGGAACATTAGTAGGTTATCATTTTGATAAAAATTACAGGTTTTGTTGCCAGGAGAAGTAATGCTACATTTTTGATTTCCAATTGTTACTCTACGTAGGTGAGCAATATACCCCATTGTGTTTGACTCTTAGTTGTGAAGGCTTGCTGTGTTTTTCTTTCTCATGTGATAGTTACACATGAGGATTAAGATGTTTAAAAACAAACACTGGCCATTTAATGGCATCACCTTGGACTAAGAACATGTGGATGGCATATTTCCTAGGGGAGAATTAATTGCTGAAGTAATTGACAGTCAAAGCAGTTATGACAGTAATGAATGCATACATCCTTGATGGTTATTACGTCCTCTGTTTTATTGTGATAGTGCTCCAGTCAGTCAAGTTATTCTTGCCCATCAGGTATCTTTAGTGTTTGTTTTTGTAATGTGTTTGTTGTAAGTTTTGTAAAGGAGAATTTGAAAGGTATCAAATAATTTGATGAATTTTAAAGATTTTAAGAACTGCTGCTCTGCAAAGTGAATACTTTACTGACCCCACCCTCTTTACCTCTCTTGAACAATTGCACATTCACAAAATATTATGTAACCATGTTTCTGTGACTGTAACTTCACTTATGATTAATTCCTCAAGCCTAATGGCTTAGTCAACACGTTCTCTCTAAATCAATTTGTGTTCTGACTGACAGTTTTTTCAGGATGTGGTTTGAGTAGCGACTTGAGGTGTGACGCACTAGTATTAAATTATTATAAAAACCTGTCTATACAGCTTTTCATGCCTCGCTAAACCTCTCCCTTAAACCTTTTCTTTTCTCACTTTGTTTTTAATTGACTTGTTATTCTCTTTTTCACGTTTCACTTAATCTTTCAGTTAAGTTTGTTTTTAACTCTGTCCATGTTCTGAGAGTCCACTTCTGTTTCTCAGTTGTGTAATTACGAGAAGGTTATTTTGTTGCTAAAACAGAGTGTGCAATGTCAGAAATGAGAACGTAGTATAATCAGTCAAAATCAAAGTCCGACCATAAAAAGAACCCTACTTTAAGATACTGCTGCAGCATAAACATGATAAGACTGTATTATGAGAAATGAGAAACAAATCAAAGTGTCAGTGGTTTCTAATTGTTGCAGAATCTCCATGTCTGAAGTTCAAGAACAATGTTAAAACTAAAGCATAAATTGTCGATAAAGGAGTTTGTGTCTTCCTTCCATTGACTGCATTGTCCAGTAAATGTGGCCTGGAAAGGTGAATATTTTGATGGAGATCCGTCCCAGTCTTTGTTAGAGTTTGCTGGAGTATAAGCCTGTAGTATTATGTCAGGTTAAAAATGAACTCCTTTAACTTACTGCACAGGCTTTGACTTCACAACAATGGACGCTTTGAATTACCATTTGTTGTAATCTGTTCACTTGTGTATCCTGATCTGAGGCATTATTCCTCTCCTCTTCAAAAGGAAAAATCTTTAGAAACATGAGTGTTTCATTTTACAGACAGAGACGTGGTGTGTACACATGAAAATACTCAATTGTTTATAAAGGAAGTCTGCTATTTTCTAAGTCTTGAAAACCTGTTATGTTAATTTTGTAAAGCACTCAAATTTAATACCTCACATATTTTGTCTGTTTGTTGCACTAACTTAGTTTTCCTCTTAATTCTTTTGCTCAGGTTGGAGTTGACCTCCTTCACCTCTTCACACTCCTGAGCCAAGACTTTTGATCCCACCTCTCTGCAAAAATGCCAAACAGATCTCAGTGTTCATCGATTGGGGAGAACCCCCTCGATCCAAACTACCTGCCCCCACATTACCGTGAGGAGTACCGTTTGGCTATTGATGCTTTGATAGAAAATGATGTTCAGGTAAATGCGGTTAACTTACAATTATCAAAAACACTCACAGAAATATCCCCTTGAGATAATGATGTGCTGATTTTGGATATGTCTTCTGTCACCCCAGGGCTACTTTGAATTCCTCAAGTCAGTGGACGTGGTCGGCTTCTTGGCACAGCCGGAAATCGAATTGATCAGGTCCACAATCCAGACACCCAGCCTGTCCACAAGCTTCCCAGAGCTGACATATCATGAGGGGGTTCATGATATTGATGGCTCCTCTGATACCTACTGGCCGATGCAGTCTGACACGGCGGCCCCAG
Organism: Thalassoma bifasciatum; assembly: GCA_008086565.1. Lineage (NCBI taxonomy): Eukaryota > Metazoa > Chordata > Actinopteri > Labriformes > Labridae > Thalassoma > Thalassoma bifasciatum. The sequence goes on from RPOG01003330.1 coordinate 8,684, forward strand.
GGCTGGACCTGGGCTGGCCGATGGCGCAGAACAGCTTCAGGGGCCCTACAGAGGTCACCACTCTTGTCAACCCCTCTGACCCTGACATGCCAAGCATTAAGGAGCAGGCCAGGAGACTTATTAAGAGTGCTTGCCAAGTAAGTAAAAGGGGAGGAACTTTCAACAGACGCATGACTGAAAACTGGCATATCCAGTTTGCTTCTATGGAGTGTCTCTCAGAGGCAAATTGCTCCTGAAGTTAGGACCAAGTAATTTCACATTGATAAATACACAAATTTATATTCATTATATTAAATTTACAGTTTTAGATATCTCTTTTTGATCCAGAAGTAAAAGAAAGTCAAATTATTATATCACATTATTACTGTGTAAACTATTTTCTGTCTGATCTGTTTGTACTGTAAAAGTCAAACATTATCTTTCTCCCAAACAAATAAAGGGGCAATTAAGAACTCTCACTGAGAGTTTCACCTACTTACTATTTGGTTTTGTCTGTTTGGTTAAAAATTGTGCATGTAAGCATAACCTGAAGCATGCTGATAGTTTGAAATAAAATGCAGACGAATGATACAAAGTTAACCTCACTTCAACTGCATGGTATTAAACTTCAGTGTCATGTGCATATGATTCACAATCTGGAAAACACTTAACTTATTTTCACACATGTAGTAGGAAGCTATGCTAATTTGACACCATCAATATTCCTTGAAATCATCAAAATGTTAATTGGCCTTTTGCTTTCTTCTTCCTCTCTAGGTGATTGCTGTGGTCATGGACATATTCACTGACGTTGACTTATTTTCTGACCTTTTGGAAGCAACAGCTCGGCACGTCCCTGTTTACATCCTGCTGGATGAGCAGGATTCCCATCACTTTGTTTCAATGGTCATCAACTGCAAAGTCAACTTGGAGCTAAATCCTGTAAGCCTGTTTCTTTTTTGTCACGTAAGCTAGGCAGAGTTGACCATCTTTTGAGATTTTGCTGTTATTAAGTTCCCATTCGTACCTTTGCCTTTGGTATGTGTGACAATAATACATATTTTAAACAAAGACTTGCAGGTGTCTATAATACAAATAAAATTTCATTTTGCAGTTCATGCGAGTAAGGACTGTGCCAGGGATCACCTATCAATCACGCAATGGGAAAACATTTAAGGGTCAGGTGAAAGATCGCTTTCTTTTGGCTGACTGCAGGGCAGTGCTCAGTGGCAATTACAGGTGAGTCATTTAACTGAGTTCATTAACAGTTCATTTAATTTCATAGACTGCCCTCTAACATGTCTTTAGATTTGAGTACTCTAATTGCCTCTATTGTTCCCCTTTTTGTAGTTTCATGTGGTCTTATGAAAAGATCCATCGTTGCATCGCACACCTCTTCCTCGGGGAGCTGGTTTCCACCTTTGATGAGGAGTTTCGGATTCTTTTCGCTCAATCGGAGCCTCTAGTCATTGACCCATCTGACGGGGCACATGCCCTATCTGACACCAGCAGCACCAGCAGTTTCTTGAGCAGCCAATTCGGTTTGAAGAGGACACAGTCTCTGCGTAACCCCATAGGTTACCGCAGGCAACCTGAGATTACCCCTGGTTTCCCTTTTGGAGACTCTGACCGAAACCTTGCAATTCCCTTCCGGAGGAATGACCCATTTCGTCACACGCTTGAACCAGGGGCTGGAATTACGATTGGGAAGTACTCGCAGCAACAGTTTCGCCTGCAGCAGTCATATCTGGAGCAGGGAAGGTCCATAGTTTCCAGGCAGATGGAGATGAATTCCACTGGCTTTAAGAGGCACAGCTATGCAGAGGGAACACAGGAAAGCTACACGTCTTCCAGGCAGTACATGAAACACAGAGTCATGAATAATCTGGATGAGACGGACTTCCACAGGTATCTATTCTTTCATTTCTCACTTTGCTTGAAGAATTGTTTCGATTTGTCACATTTATTACTATCTGTTTGTATACGAATGTATTTGGGCATACTGTTTATTAAAGAAATGAAAATAACTGTTTCTACTTTCCAGGGAGCAGACCAAAAGTAGCCATTTCTACACTGAGGGCCCCGGGCCAGGATCTGGCCAAGGACACTATGACAGACTTCGAGGTCGTCCTCCGCACCTTTCTATTGACCAGTATTCAGAATCAAGTCATCGCTCAGATCAGGACCCTCCACATGGGAGCTTCGGCAGAGAGTACTTTTCATCAGAGGATTTGAGAGGACCTGAGGGGCTACATGCACCTCCAGTAGCTGGGAGGTATGGAGGAGGGTCTGGACACAAGAGACCAACGATAGGTCAGCCTTATGCATGTCAAAGCTCACCCACACAGCCTCACCCGCCTGAGAAGAAACCTTTCTCAAAACAGTCAGATCAAGAGTATCAACAAGATCCAGAGGCGAGACACGGTTTGAGAAACTGGAGAATCCACTCCTATCTCAGCTCCTATGAGGATGGGGGAGAAGAAGGTCTGCCCCAGCCTTTGGGGCCTGATGCATTTGAAGACCCTCAACCATCTCAGCAGACAACTGACACAGATAGTTCATCCCGCTTTGGTCTTAAGGAGCAACCTAATACTGTCCCTAAACCCAGACAAGAAGTCCCAAGACCACGTTATGGAAAGCCCATTTTACCTGAGAGCAACAGTAAAGACATTGCACCTACAACGATGGACCTTGACTTAAAGCCATCCGCACTGGAGAAGAGGGAGAGAGAGACAGACAGGGCAAAAGAAGGCGGTACTGATGTGGAGATGAAAGATACTCCAGATCTCTTCCTGTCCAAACATGAATCATTTCGCTCACGCATTAACCCACTTCTCCAACGTAGTTCTCGTTTGCGTTCTTCACTGATATTTTCATCTTCCAAAGCAGAAATGCACAGTGGTAGTTTGGGTCTTAAACCAGCCTCAGAGACAGAAGAGGAGTTAGACCCCATACGCACGACTTCCATTGTTGCCCAGATCTTGGAGAAGAGGAGGTCTTTATCTCGTGAGCCTTTCGATTGGAGGAAGAAGGGTGAGGAAAAAGACAAAGAGAAGGAAAAAGAACAAGAACAAGAGAGGGAGAAAGAGAAAGAAGAACAACTAAAAGAGATTGAACGACAACAGAAAGAGAAAGAAGAACAGAGGGAAAAAGAACGACAACTGAAGGAGAAAGAAAGAGAAGAACAGAGGGAGAAAGAACGACTACAGAAAGAGAAAGATGAACAAAGAAAGGAGAAAGAACGACTGCAAGAATTAAAGGATTCCCGGCAGAAAGATGAAACAAAGGCTAAAGAAGAGCCTAGGACTTTCAAGGAGGCAGTAGCATCATCTTTGAACATGAATGACCCAGCCAGTCGGTTGCAGTATTTTCAAGACCTTGCTGCAAAGAGGAAAGCCTCAAAAATGGAGTCAGAGTTGTCACCAAAAGCCCCAGAGCCAGCTGAGAAAAAGCCAGACCTTTCTGATAAACCTCCGGTAAACCCTCCCACAACTTCAAAAATCCCAACTGTCACTGTTTCTTCAGCAGAACCTGAACCCAAAAGACCGGACATCTCAGCGAAACTGGCTGAGCTAACCCGTAAACCTTCATTTAATTCCTCAAAACCACCAATAATCACAGCAAAACCCTATGTGAGCCCCCACCAGAAGGCTTCAGAGGCAAATCAAGCTCAGAAAGAGGAGTCTTCATCAGAGGGTCAAAAGAAAGATCTATTCAAGTCACTGAAGCCTCTTCCTTCTCCAAAGATCTTCAGGAGGGACCCGCTGAAGCTCAAAGGACTGAATCCTCGCCGCATCTCCTGTGGTGAAGAGATACTTACCACAGATGCTACAGATGCAGAGAAGAGCGAACTGAAAAAGAACCGGTCTCAGAGTTCATCCACCCTGCCACGTGACGAAGGGCTGCAAAAGGTCATGGGATCCAATACGTCCATCAACACACTTGGTGAGACAAAAGAAGGCAAGACACTCGACTTCCTAAAGAAGCAGACCCAGAGACTTAAGGGGTTCCTGGGGCCAAAGGACAAAGAGAAGAAATCTTCTGGGGATGACAAGAGCATGAGCACAGTTGTAGAAAACACTGCTGATTCAAGCAAAAAGGCAAGTTCCATCGGAAAAAGCACAGGACCTACTCCTACTGACCAAACTGCAGCCAATCACAAGTCATCAACAACAACAACATCAGGCCAAACCCGGTACCTGGCTCAGGGCAGCTCTGTTATTTTCAGCAGCAACCTAAGGGATGACACCAAAGTCATACTTGAGCAAATATCGGCCAATAGCCAGAAGAACAGACAAGAGCGGGAAGAAACTGGAGGGGCAAATGGGAGTGATGCAGCAGAAAAGGCACTGGAAAGGCAAAACTCAATAAAGAAGAGTCGGTTTCTGCGACCACCAGGTACCAGCCAGGAGCGTGAGGGGTTGCTGAAGAGGATTGAGAGCCTGAGGAAGGAGAAGAAGGTCTACAGCCGCTTTGAGGTAGTTTATCATCGCAAAGATGATGTTTGCAGCGTAGATGGGAGGGACATATGATTTTAAGCTAAAATACCACTGGGTTTAAAGAGAGAAATGCTAAAAACATCTGCAGGTGGAATCTGAGTGTTTGGGAAAATTATACGGCTACACTCGTCATTATTATTCAAGTTGACCAGTAAATTCTTGTCTTTAATTAAAAAAAAAAAAATGGTAGACAGTAAACCAAATGTAAAACTGTAAGCATGCTACTTTAGCACCGACACTTCTCTGCTAAGGAGTCATGCTGTTGTAATATTTGTGTAGAATGGCATTTGATAGGGTTTTGCTGGGATATGTGACATTTATATTGTTTGTTAGTAATGACGCCTTTCAACGCCATGATTCAGAAAGTGGCTGGGATTTCCATTAAAATCGCAAATTTTTTGAATTGACCACCCACAAAGTTTTTAGTGAATCTTGAATTTGCTCAGCCCCAGAGAAATTTTGAAATCATAATTATGCATGGTTTCTTGTTTTCATGATATGGTTATGACCTACATTAGTATATTAGTTGCTAAAGATAGTGGGTTTTGAAAGTACGTTTAAGCCCTTGGTAATTTCTTTCAGTAACATTTGATATTGAGTTTCCCATCGTTTTGAAGTAAATTTAGGGTTTGAGTGAATTGCAAACCATTAAAATCTGTTTGTTTGTTTTTTAAACTAACATTTTACATAGTATCCCAGGGCATTTGGAGTTAAGGTTGTGTTTTGTCAGATAAGCTCATATTTATTACTTTATAGTTATACGAAAACTAGGCTGGATCACTGTCATATTTACAGATTATTCAATTTAAAATGCAGCTGGATTTTTACTTTTCCCTTCCCATGTGAAATGTGTCATGAGAATTGTGAGAGTTGTGCCTGAGGCCTGAAATATCAACTATAAAAAAGTGGAGGAGGAGGAGGAGAAGTTCAGCCTAAAATGGGCTGGAGTTAATACTTTGTTGCATTCACTGTTATCCCTGTTGTTCTGTTAACAGATGGGGAATAGCCTGGGATAATGAGAGATGGAGGAGCGACCATTTATATGGAAACTATTTATGCAAGATGATCAAAAAGACCAATAACCCATATGTGCCAACGACACTGTCAGAGTACCTCTGTGGCTCCACACTGCAGCCTTTCCTGGACTTTCACACAAAGTTATAAAACTTGAAAAGACAATATATACGATTCCTGAAAACAAACTTAGGTCACTGAGTTTGGAATGTGCCTGTTTGCCAAGCCTTGGTACTAGTTTTACCTTTTATGGTGACTGAGAGAAAGAAGATTGACTCTGCGTGTTCACAGGCTGCATGGGTGAGTGTTTCACCAGACAGAAAAAGGTAGGGCAATTTACCGATAGCTGATCTTGTATGAACATGACTGAGGGAGTTAGAGAGGAGAAAAGAAAGACAGTACATATTGCTCCTGAGGGAATATGAAGATCAGTGCACATGTAAAAAATAACCAATGTGATGTGTCTTTGCAAGTGTTAAGGAGAACTTGTTTGAAACTGAATTGGACTCAGCGGTTTGTGGATTCCACATGTGCCAATGGCCAACAAGAGTTTCACGAAAGCTGGGAAGAATAAACATGAAAGAAATAGATTTTAGAGAAGAATTTGGGGAGGTGAAAATGGAAGGAACAGTTTGAAAGAGTACAGGAAATAAGGGCAATGATAACAGTTATAGGAAAGTGTAATAATGTTTTAATTAATGTAAAGTAGGAAAAGTAGGTTTCATTGGAAAGAAAGCCTGGAGTGAACTTTGCCCTTTAGAGATAGTGTTATGTACTTTTCTATAAAGGCGTGGACCCGCTTATCAGAGCTGAAAAAGTCAAGTTACTATTCAGGGAGGGGCTTTCAAGCATTCATGGTTAAAAGGTGAAGTTAATGATGTATAATAATGTGCTTTGTCTTATGCTTAGTGAATTAGAGTGTAAACAGATACTTTGAACTCTTGTAAAAATTAACTGTCTTCTTTAAGAGATGTGAAAGGAAAAAGGATTTATTATAGAACACGGTAGTGCCTACTTACACGAGTCACCAAACTTATTCAGCCACACCCTTAACATGACTCCAAGCCTCTTTGTTTGGTCTAAACACTATTAAACCAAAGATTTAGTTATTATGCACAGATCTCAGGTGGCTTGACAGCTCTGTGAAACACCAAACAAAATTGCATTTGTTAGGTTTTTTGTACTTTGGAAATTGGAGGATCAATTGCTCACACATCAGGGTTTTTAGTTCTCTACACAAGATAGTAATGTAAATATTTACATACATTTTGATGGTGATATTCTAATGAACAAATTAGATTTTTTTTCACCCTCAGTGTGCTATTAATGTGCCTTGTGTTGATATTAAATATGTAAATATCTGGTTTTGGCTGTAAAAAAATGGCATTGATCAAGGGAAATGTTTTTTAAAACCTTGGGTAGTATTACATTGTCTTTAAAAACTGTTCAAGTTTTTATTAAATGTCTTTTAAATTGAGGCTGAATGTCAGTGTGTGTATATATTTACATCATGTTTATTGTAGTACTTACTGAACTTATTTTATTTATGGGCTCTTTAAGATTCAGTACACTTTTGATAATCCAGTCACATTTCTTTCTGAACCTATGTAAACCAAAAAAAAATGTACAAATCAACACAAAAAAACATTGAACAGCATTATGAACATTGTTATATCAAATGCTACCATTGAAACAAAAGTCTGATGTACTTCACTCACTCGTAAATAACATTTTTCATGGATAAATATTTTATCTATCTATCTAATCTGCATGGACTGACAGGGTCCTAACAAGTGTTTGGGAGATAAACCTTAAGGGTTTAATCTACAGGACTTTACCCTCCGAATATTGTGCATTTTGCTCCACATCAGTCCCTGCAGGTAAAGTCCTTTGCTGATTCTGTTTCTTTACTTCTTCCAGCTCTTCATGAAGGCTGTTCAGGTGTGCATACTTCTTTTGGACTTCAAGAATCACCAAATGAAAACAGATCAGGAGAGACAAAAACAGTAAATCAAATGAAAGGTTAACTATTGTCATGTTTGTTCTTATAATGAAATGATTCACTGTATGTATGAACATGAGCGGGCACTAACCTGCTAATAACAGCTGACTGTTAGTATTCTCGGCACTTCTTATTTCATCTGGGAGTCTGTCTTGAGACTAGGTTGGAATTTGACAAAGTTATCAACAATTCAAAGAATTCCGTTTTCCTCATTAAGTATTTTTCTTTTAACAATGAAAACATAAACTCACAAAGACAGAGTGCAGATTCTTGTGTTGCTCTGTCAGTAGATGAAGTTGGTTTTCAAACTTCATGCTGCAAAATCCAGGCTGACTTTAGAGAAGCTATGTAAATGTTAAGAGATGGTCTAAAGCTTTTTTTGAATTTATTGTTTTATTTCATATTGAGTAGGTACCACTGTTTCCGCTGCTTGAGCTTGATTCCTTGTATTTCACATTTATATTGTTCGAACAGTTCTTCACTTTGCTTGTTATGCTCCAACTGCCTGCAACACAAGCATTTAGGACTCGTATTCACATTTTAAAAACGCAATAACTTCCAAAACACAATGATTTCATACCATACATGCTTCAGGGAACACTGGTTACAAGGTATTGAGTGTGTTTGTGTATCAACTGAGATCATTACTTTACAACTTTGATGCACATTCAGTGATAACATAGTTTGTGGGCTTTGAAGAACAATTAGTGTGTTCAAAATAACTGAACTGAACCATGGACAACATTTAGAAGTGACAAGTTAGAATAGGTATAAAGTTAGAAGATTTCAATATGGAACATTAATTTACATAAGCAACCACACCAACTCCAATGATTATGCAAAAGATTTCTAAGATGCAATGGAACCATTAAAAGCTACACGCTTACTTTATGTCTCTGAAGTCTAACAATGACAACAATGTAATCCTCGCATGCTCTAACCTGACTCAGCGTCAGGGAGGATCAAAACATGGTCACGGATTCAAAACTGTGGCTTGGAGTGAGAACAGCGTGGGCAAAGAGTGTGCTGCCCTCTAGTGGTAGATGTGACGTACATACTTCATAATTCAAAATATTGTATAGTGAAAAAAAGTTGCTGCAAAACAAAGCACACGCCACATTAAGATATTCAGTTAAACTTTTTATCCAGTAAGTGCATAGTCACCTGGCAGAGTCCTGCTTAGACTCGTCAAACTGGAACTTCAGCTTCCTGCACAACTCTATAAAGAACCATCAGTAATTATACTTATAAGCCTGTAATCATTCAAGGACTTATTTTAACTGTAACTTTGAGTTAATCAAACCGTAAACTGATGGCATGGCATCAAATCTAATCTAAATTAAAAAATAAATTTTCACAACAATGATAGTTTGTTGAATCACATATACCTTGTTTTTCCTTCTGGTCTCCTTCCAACTCACTTGCTTCAAGTTGTACTGTAAAAAGAGCAATGTATACATTTATTTCAATAAGAACACACAACAAACCCACATTATATATCTTTCTTAATGTATAAATGCTTCTATATCCAGGGGGTATCACCAGTAACATTGTATTGTACATGATTAAAACATTTTTTTTAGAAATTAAAATGTTTCTTACATGTAGCCAGATCTTTCTGCAAAGCCTCACTCAGTGATTGGATCCCCTTAATTTCTTCTTCAAGGAATCTTTTACCTTGGGTAAAACAGAATTATTCTGACAAACTTCATACGTCGCACGAAGCTGGAGCTGTAAATTTAGCCCAGATAATATTCTGCACATCCCTATATTATAGACTTAAATCAGACTCAAAGGTAATGGTCACTTTTAAACAGTGATTTGTATCAGTTAACCTATATCCTAAGTAGTCAAAATAACCGTATAAGGCATGTGTGCCATGACTTCAATGGTTAAACCACTCCTGCTGTCTGATAATATTTTCCCACACAGGCCTTGGATTAATATTAAGTTGGACAAATGAATGGGCTGAATGCACAAGTAAAACACAAATGAACAAGGCTTTCGAAAGGGACAACGTAAAGAAATAAATATGTACACCATGGAGCAGGGGTGTCCAAACTTTTTTCCAAAAGGGCCGTATTACTTACTGTGGAAATGACCAAGGGCCGACGGCTCTTACGGACGCGTTTCTTGTTTCTTAACAGTGAAAGTAACAAATGAGTGCTTAATTTGAAAACTATTTCGCTTTGTCACTTTCTGTAAAAAACACATAAACAAAAAAACAAACAAAAAAACTGTCCTCGAGTTTAGTCAAACATGCTAGTATTATTTCAGATCTATGAGATAAAACCAAACCTGAGAAAAAATGTAGTTTTTTTATGGCAGGATCTGGAATTTATCATTTTTGTTTATAAGACCGTTATGAGAACATTTTCAACCCCAAATATCTCTGATCCTACATTCTGAACCATGTTATACATCAACTTTTGTCTTTTCTTCACCATTTCATAACTTTACTTCAGTCTTTTGTCCTCTCATGTGTTTTTTTTTTCTTTTTTTATGAAGTGACCAATGCACAATCCAAATTTTTGTGAGATGTTACCAGATATATTTAGGTTTTTTCAAGCATCTGACAGAAACTGTAAATGTACACAATTAGAACGTGATTAATTTTAGTTACAAAATTAATGCATATTAAATTGAAACCTGGGGGCCACATGAAAATAGACGGAGGGCCACAATTGGCCCCCGGGCCGTAGTTTGGACATCCTTGCCATAGAGGTATGTATTCAAGGAGTCACAGCAAAAGAAGCTCAGTTTGGGATTATACCTTTAAACCATGAGTAAGGCAGACACATCTGCTGCCCATAGAGGCTGCTCTTCTTACAATGTGTCGTCTTCAGTGAGGTACATCCTTACCTGTTACTCCCTATGAGGAGTATCAGAAAATGATGAATGGGGAAGAATGAGATATGATTAATATCTCCACCTCACAAGGAACAGCAACACCTTGTGAGGCCATTCTGATTTGAACATGTTAAGGCAACAACATCAGCTGTAGAAAAAGTGCAACATAAAGCTGTTGCATAAATATATTGGTTGACTTAAATATGACCCATAAAAGTATAGATTACTAGCACACATTCAAATTATCGAAGCATGAATCATATTGCGGAGTCACACACGGAATTACAGGCACAGGTGGATGTCTACAGTTGTCACTACCTGCCCAACAAAAAGACCTTAAGGTAAATGAGTAATATCTAACAATTTGAATTTTATCATCATCTCCATTCATCATTTTCTGATACTCCACACATGGAGTAACAGGTAAGGATGTACCTCACTGAAGATGGCTACCTGGAAGAAGAGCAACCTTCATGTGCAGCAGATCAGTTAACTTGACTTGTGGTTTAAAGTTATGATCCCAACTGTGCATTTCCAAATGTATTTCTCTCTCAGACTTTTGAGTTTACTTTCAACATGTGATATGGGAGCCAAAGATAAAGGGCACAGTGCATTTGGATTCCATTTGGACTTGGCTTGGCAAGCAGAGGGTATCTGGTTCAAGACAAAATATTCAAAGTTGGCTGTAAGCTGGAGAGGTGTCAGCAGTATTGAGCTGTCCTAGAGCAAGGCACCAAATCCCCAGCTGCTCACCATGCAGCTCCCTCACTCTGCAGTCTTCAAAGTACAAACAACAAAGTACATCTTCACAGACAGAATTGAAATATAGAGACTTGATTTATACTGTAGTCACAGATGCAGAATTAAAGACACAAATAGCTGTTAACCAGTTATGATGCTTTCAAACCTACATTAAATATATGAATCAGAGGCAATATGTGGCAAATAAAGATTCTGCTCTCTGTCATGATTATTATTTGACTATAGTCCCTGGAGAAAGCTGGGAAAAGATTATAGAAAACATCATCCGTACCATTTATACAGGAAGTTAACTCCTCATTTGCCTCAGAATCATTCGACTAGACTTTAAGTGTTGGTGACTGCAATTGCTAATATGCACTTGTGACTAAAATTCTATATGCGACTGTACAATATGAATCATACTCCAGTAATGTGAGTGTGCCACTGTTGTAAGACATCTGTTATTTCATGAGTCAGACAAATGCTTCAGGCGATCTTCCTTTACAGTCGACTTTGTAGCAGTTGTAGTAAAAGACCTCATTTGTTTCACTTGCACAGTCTGAAATCAGAATGGCCTCACAAGGTGTTGCTGTTCCTTGAGAGGTGGAGATATTAATCATATCTCATTAATCTCCATTCATCATTTTCTGATACTCCACGTATGGAGTAACAGGTAAGGATGTACCTCACTGAAGATAGCAATCCGGAAGAAGAGCAACCTTCATGTACAGTAGATGTGTTTACTTTATTTATGGTTTACAGTTGTCACTCTGGACTGAGATTCTTCTTATCATTACATCTCTCATACGTTTTCAACAGGGAACCCCACGGCATACACATTTGTCGCGTTTGTTCTAATACGTCATGATATTTGGACCCGCTTGTTCATTAGCATACGGCGTGAGTATCCAGCCTTTTCATTGGTGGACACACGTGTGTGTGGAGAGATAGCATTAAACTACATATCTGATCGATCGGAAGCCTATATGTCAGTGAATTGTCACTTGTCAGGAAAAATTCAATAGTGCAGACCCGACACACGTGCTCCACGTGGTTGTTCTGACGATTTAAACGTATTTATAGAAGAAAACGCATTGCAACTTTCCAGCGGAAGCGGAAATTGAGTTTCTCGAAGAATAACAAAAGACGCCAAGATACTTCGAACAACTTCAAACACATGCTTAATCGAAGATTGACGATAACACTTTGGCAAATACACTTAGAAGTTGATTTAATACTATAACCGCTGTCAAATAAATCGCTGTCTGATGATGTATGAGAAACACAATACTATCTAGAGCAATAGAGCGCTTAAAACGAACTACAGAAACGTGACAGTGACTTCTCTTGTCTCATTGGCACTCTTTGGCATCTCAATAACATTTACAGTAAATTACAAATGTGAGAGTAGCTAAAAGAAACTGTTCAAAAAGTTTAAAGCAGGTAGCTTATCAAAACGTCCAAATTTGCATAAAATGAGTTTATTTCAAGGTGAAAAAGAGAAAGAGTGAGAAAAATCCTATTATAAATCCAAATGTCATCAATTGCTGTGTAATTACTTAACAAAATGAAACTCATGGTGTTCGCTCTGACCATTCGCTTCCTGGACTCAAAGCCAAATGCTGCTCACTGATAGTCATTCAGTCTGAAGTTTTTACCGTACAATATGTGTTGTTATACTGTTGTGACACTTGGCACAGTTAACCAGTTTTACCACTACCTTCGTGCAGCCTCCTTAATTTGCCCACCAACTTTTCGACTTTGAGCTCCTGTGTATCTCCACCTGGCAGCAGGATGAACAGATAGAAACATTTAGCTACCTTTCCCAACGAAAATCAGTCAGGTATTTTTTTTAAATTATTTTTGACTAGTTTACCTTCTTTTACTGCTGAAGTGTTAATCAATTCAGCAATGTTGAATCCTATACTGGCAGACAAAAACAAAAATTAGAAAGGAGCGAAATATCTGGAGAAAATAAAGGCAATGTATCACTCAAAAGGGGAGCTATAACCACATATTTGTCAAGTATCAGCATAAAAACACTCTGTAGTTTAGTGTGTTTATCGGCTTCATGTCGTTGAGACAGACGTTAGCGAACAGTGAAGCTAACACGCAGGTAGCAATAACGTCCGTTAACCGTTACAAATGTTTCTCATTTCTTTTCTCAATTCAGTATGGATTAATCGACAAAGCAGCGACTAACACGACTTTGATTTACACAAACTTACCTGTCGAATCACTCATGTTCATCTTTACAAAGTTTTCTTGAGCTGTTCAAGTTTATTTTACGCAACTTTTTTGGTCTGAACAGAAACGGCCGTTGTAGTGCGCGTGCGCGAGGACGTTAGCAAGGCGAATGGCGCCAAAGCTACCGTGAAAATGTAAGTTGATTTTTTTTTTCTGTCAGAATTTCCTAATACGGCTCAAAAACTACTTTATAACATTTTATTTTTTCTTTATTATCAGGCAAAATAATTCCATAGCTGTACCCCAAAAACATACATAATAGACTTGCCCTGTACATCTGTAGATAAAGATAATTATTGTCAGGCAAATACTCAGCAAGTTTATGCCTACCCTTCCAAGTTCTAAGTGACAAGAACCATATACAATAAAATCTATCTTTGAAACAGCATGACAAAACAAACAAAAAATACCTCAGGAGACAGTTTTACATTGTATCAGTTTTAATGAAAAGCGTACAGCAGTGTAGAGGAATGCATTTCTACTTCAACTTAATGCAAATATACAGTGCAAACAGACCTACAAAGCCCCAAAGTTATTCTATCTATACACATCAAACCACGATGGAGTTCTATATACAAGTACACATTAAGTTAGATACAAACACAAGACTTAAAAAAAGTCTAACAGGGCTGCCAAACAACAGTCTCTCTCCAAAACAGGGTTACCTGTAAATTTTGCATTATCAGCACATGCAAAAAATGAGAGGGTCATGCAAGAGGTGGAAAAAAAATACTAAACACAACTGACAGAAAAGGATTACGTTCAATTTATCATTCAAGTTCAGCATTTTGTGTTAAGAATTCCAGTAGTATCTTTGACAGTTTCACAATGTTAAGCCATTGTAACCAGTCACAGTTAAAAAATAAACTTAAGTAATGTATTTGTTTTATGTTTCATGGCTAAAAGCTGGATTTATTTCCTCAACACTAGCTTATTTTAAACTTCAGAGCAACCCTGTTATCTACATCAACTGCAATAAATAGATAAGTTATCACTACAATTTCCTTCAAGTCTGTTGTCACCTCTGAAACTCAGATTAGCTCGCATTGAAAGTGGTCAGAAATTTCAATACTTCAGTCAATATTTTATACTATTATTAAAGAGGAAAAAAAAAGAGAAATAAATCCTCAGTTCACATTAGTTACCAGATGAGAGGAAATTAAAGAGGAAAAAAATTATAAAAGTGTGTCATAGAAATGATAATAAAATAAATCTTTCGTTCTTTTTAAAACAATATTCTGTAAGAATATATGTAGCTTCATGTGTGTCATATACATCCAACATTAAACCTCATTTTGCTATTAAAATATGATACTCACTATACCGGGTGAGCCATGTTCTGAGATCAGAGCATTTTTTACCCCAAAAAGCAACAAATCCATTGAATTACTCCAGCATGCCTTTCAGGAGCAGGGTGTTGGCATCATATACAGTAATACACTGAACTATTTACAGCTGTGACAAGCAAGCTAGAGTTACTCCTCTGGTAGGTGTAAAGAACTCAAACACATCTTCCGTTGTGTTTCCAGTGTTGCCATGCAGTTACTTTACACCAGCAGGCCGTAGGGAGGGTTAAGTTTGAGAAAAAGACAAATTTAAGGTGGTGTTTATTTCTAACGCTAACGTCTTCTCTTCAGGCAAAGCTGGTTTACATCAATACCAAGCACTTTTGATACCCTTCCTGATCTTTTTTCCGTTTCATTTCTGAAGCAAGACAAGGCAGAGTGTCAGTCACCCACAGGATAACGGTACGTGCCTAGTCATATTGGAAGTTAGAGGAAAGGTAATGTTGCAGTAAGGTAGCCTTCTGTGTTAGTTGAAGCAAGGGGGTAGTTACATCAAGCAGAGTGGTGTAAAGTGAGGGAAACACACATCTTTATACTTTGTCATTTACAACAAAGGTTTAAGTTAAACATATAGTGACCCTCTCAGCTGCATTTGACATTTTCTCCTTCACAGCACCACTACCTGATTAAATTGGTTAAATAATAATTCAAAATCATGTGAAAAGGAGAAGTAAAGCTCAAAGGAGAAAAAGTGTGGCTGTTAGTGGGTTTTCATGACACAAGGAGGCTCATTCCATCCCCCTCCCGCTCAGTCGAAGGTGCAGTTTCATTCACGGGAGCGTCCCACAATAGCGAGGATGTAGAGGAAAATGTTGATGATGTCAGTGTAGAGGTTGAGGGCAGCAAAAATGTATTCTTCTGGACTCAAAGCCAACTTCTTGTTGCCCAAGAGGAGTTGGGTATCTACAGCCAAGAACTGCAGGAAAAAGAAGAGAGACTGATCAGTTATTTCGAAAGGCCTGTTCACCACTGACCTCAGACAAATGATGTTTATTTGTTTTTGCAGCCGCGGTTGTAAGTAAGATGGTTGACACAAACCAAATTTATCCAAATACTGTCTTCACCTTAGGTTAAAATAAACAGCCCATATGGAAATGTCAAATACCTTAAGGCAGCAAAACAAATCACAAATGTTACTTCAGTGAATGATTGTAAACTGGTTACTGTTTCTAAGTTTTTTGTCTTGCACAAAAAAAAACTCCTGCTGAAGTGAATCTTTTGACTTTCTGAGACTCATAATATCACATCAGTACCAATCAAGAGATGATTTTAATGTTGTATCCACTTTTGCTTGGAGCTTGCATATATGTTTCCATTTATATTTTTGGTGACATCATCCACTTATAAACTTCTCCTTCCAGTTTACGTGCACTACTTTGTCAAACATCACATATCTTTTTGATTTTTAGTGCAAATAGCCTTAAGCATTAGTACAGACAAAAAGAAGCTGTTTGCTTATGATAAGCAGCATTAAACAACATCTTATCTCCTCCAGTAAATTTGACTCCAGATTTCTGTTCATGGAGTTTTTCTACTCTCCTGTTGGCCGAAAACCTCTTTAAAATGCATTAGTCATGGAGTTTGGACAGCTGCTTTGCTGACTCTAGCTCTCATAATGCATGGTCATATATTTGGATCTAAATAACAAAGTTAGGATTCCATTTTCCTCTTGCTCAGCAAAAATAATTTTCTAACTCAGTTTTTTTGGTATCCTTAAACGTGGACATAAAAGTATTACTTATTTTACAGATTTGGGTTCACTTAAAGTTGGAAAAACATCTGTATGCCAATGATGAGGGATCTGGCCACTCAACTCAGGCAACTAAACGCTCTCTATTATCCAATAACACAATGAGAGAATTTCCTCGGGTAAAAACATCAACAGATGTATTGCAAGGCAGAGTGACTAAAACTGTAAATTTGATCAGAACAGTAAAAATGCATGCAATTGCTGAAAATGATGAGAATAAAATCTTTGGAGAGCACTTAGGAACTTACACAGGTGAAGAGCAGGGCTCCCAGGGAGGCATAGACAATGTGCAGGATCTTGTGGCGGATAAAGATGCAGAGGATGGAGAAGAGCAACAGAACGATGAGGCACACGAAGAGCACGCCTCGGCAGGAAGTGAAGTCGTACTTGCTCTTTGGTAGAAAAGAGACAAAAAGAAAATGTTTTAGAAATTTTAAACTACGGTAATACATTGGACCTACCACTTTCAAAATTTCTATCATGTCTTTCAAACAACATTTGTTTGGAGACTGTTGCTGGGCAAGTGTGTACTTATACTGGGCAGATGTGCAAGACTTTCAGTACAATCAAAAGGCATTTTCACTCTCGCTTCTCAAATAAAACAAATAAAGATAGAGGGACATTGTTTGTTTGTGTAACAGGAAATCTTATTTCTTTAAGCAGCTGTTTGTAAGTACTGACCTGTAGCGAGAAGAGGACGACAGTGAAGCACACCACAGCAGTGATGCCCACAGCTATGATGACAGTCTCCGTGTTATAAAAGCTCGCAATCATGCCCACCATGTAGGAGAGGCTCAGGGTCAGGATGGACTGCAAGACACAACCAAACACAAATTAACATCAATGTTGACACGACTGTTTCACTAGCTGCAGATTTCAAATGAGGATTACATAGAATCCTTTTGTGTCTCTGGATATTAGGTACCAAGAGCATAGAATATGACTATACATTCACCAGTATTTGAGGTTATTTTAAATAAATTTGATTCCTAAATCTTTTCACTGTGTGTCAATATAGTAAGCAAAACATGTCAGACAGGCACAGCTATGTTTTTCACTATGTTCGCAGACTTTTTTGTGATCTTCTTACCAGGGCAACAAGATTCCAGGGGTGTTTGCGGCGGAAGTCTCCACAGCAGCTGAGGACGATCAAAGCCACAAAGAAGACAGCGTAGGACACATAATACGTCCATGGATTACGTAGCACGAAGAGCTTGGCATCATCCACAAAGGTGAAGACGGCAACGAAAGAGAAAGTGACCAGAAGTTGCACGGTGAGGACCATAAAGACCTGTTAGGAAAGCAAATGCAGCCATCAGTCAAACTTTACTCTGTGCAGATATATTTTGTTTCTTTATTCATAAAAAACACAATGAATCTTTTTCAAGCAAACCCACTTTTCTGATAAAGGCTTGCCGGATGGTCTTGTCCTCAAATCCAGAGTTGGTGAATTCCTCATTATCATAGTATGATGGGGGCCCATCACCGTGGTAACCAGGGCTGCCTGCAGGTGCTGCTGTAAAACAATAAAAAGAACAGAAGTAGGATTTAAGTCCAAACAAAAGACAACTCTCACAAACTGGGTCAAATATATTGATTAGTTTCTGTGGGTTTTTCAGTAAACTGATTTTTATGGCTCATTTCCTGTTTGGTCTGTTCTTAAGTGGAGCCAACAATGTGCTACTCTAGTGTTTAGCAGATACACTTCAATTCTGAGTCAGGAAGTTCAAATAATTTTGTCGACCTGAAAGGTTGTTTCTTTTTTTTGAAAACGTAATAGGTGATTAACCTGAGCAACTGTGATCTTGACAAAATAACTTAAAAAAAGCAGCATGGGCAGAACCTGATAATTTGATGAGCTGACATCTATACTGTGAAACTCTTTGTCTTTGTTATGCTCACATTTAGACATCAGATAATAAAGCACCAGGCAGCCCGGAGAAGAATAGTCTCTCCATAAAGACATGTAAGTAAAATATTTATGTAGCACTCACCCATAGGGTCTCCAGCAAAGCCTGGCTGCTGGTAAGGCCCCTGGGGGTAGGGTCCCTGTGGGTAGGGCATCTGCGGGTAAGGCATCTGGGGGTACGGACCAGGGGCGAACCCAGGGCCAGCCTGAGGGAAGCCTGGCTGACCATAACCAGCTGCTGGCGGGTAGGGTCCTCCTGGGGCTTGGCTGTAGTTGGGAGGGGGCACGCCGAATCCTGGCTGAGGGGGACCGTACACGTTGTTATGAAGTGGGTTGGTCTCACCCATACCTGGGTATCCACTCTTGTCCTGGGACATGGTGTGGGTGAAAGCTTATTCAGCTGTTAGAAGTATCTATGAGAAGAGGGGAAGAAGAATTAGTATGAGTTTCTTTTTCAAAAAACTGTTATCTATATGCAACATACGTTAAACAGAGATACAAATTCAAAGTCTACATCTACACTTTGATCATCTGTATAGGTCCAATATCTTTATTGCATCTCTTAAGTCCCCAGAGAAAGCTGGAGAAATGATGGTACATTATCTGTGCCAAACTGGCACAGATACAAACGCAGCATTTACCCGATTAAAAACTTGACAGGCAATCAAACAATTCAACTGGAGGAGAGAACCGTTTTGGGCCGAGCAGCACATTTCCTTATTACAGAAAAACTATGTAACAGCTATATTATCATTTCATGCTAGTTAACTCTCCTCTGTGTCCTTATTTACTCTTTTAACTACAGTACAATATTTATTTAACCTGAAATGTGTCAGAATATCGAATATTTTTTTTCTTTTGCAGCAGATATTTTATGCTCTACTCAAGAGTTACTCAATGCTGCTCAACCAAAGAGCCAATTGGTTGAAAAGTACCTTTGCAAGAGCAACCATCTAAATCTTATAAAGTGGCAAAACAGCAAGAAACAGCAATAAATATAAGTTTGGGGGTGAAAAATTGGGTGAGACGGGGTGAAAATTTGGGAGGAAACTGGAAAAATCAGCAAAGAAAAAAAAACATAAGTGAAAAGTGACTAAAATTGGCAAAAGCAGTCATGAGTAGCAAAATGGCATTGAGTGCCTAGAAATAAATAATCTTTTCAGATGCCTGTCACTTCTGTTTAAAGAATCCTTTTTACATTGATCTGATATAATGTTCAATTTTTTTGAGACTCTGAATTCTTGGTTTTCATTATCTGTAAGCCCTAATTATCAATCTTTTAAGAAATAAAGGCTTGATATAATTTAACCTATATACAGAGAGAGTCTAAATAATACCCCGTTTTCACTTTCTGAAATGAATGACCAAAATATTGAACTTTTTTCACAATATTCTTATATTTAGATGTACCTGCATATGCAAACAGAGGTTGTTTTTTCTTTATAAAATGTCTTTATTTTGCCCCTCCTGTATGTGGTTATGTTATGGAAAACATGCATGAAAAAAATTTATCCATTCAGGAAAGCAAGTGGTTGCAAATTTGCCATATGAATCAGTTTTTTTTCAAGTCATTGCTGTAGTAACTGTTAAAGAGGTGTAAACAGACATTTATTCTGGATTTTCACATCTTACAAAGATTATGGTAGAGAAATTGTGTGTAAGAAAAATCAGAGTCTAGGGGTTGTATAATAAGGCATAACAGAATCCCAACGCAAGAGAGAAGCTGCTACTGATCTTTCCTTTACAAGACTGTTACAACACCAGGCTCATGAGATCAGCCACTAAAGCATCGGAGAGCGAGAGGGCAAGCAATTTGTAAGGTGGCAGGAAATCAGCGTTCTGGTGCAGGCTGACAATGAATGTTACAAAAGGAGGAGGTTGCAATAATTTGTTCTTGGTTTAAGGTCAGGTGGTGAAATGCTGACTCAGTTTGCCTCATGCAAACTGGACATGTTTAATCCCTTTTTATTTAACTTTAACAAATTGCTTGTTTGCTTCAAATAAACAGTATTTTTAGTTAAAAACTCACGATGATGAATAAAAGAGTTCCAAAAGAAGCATACACAGTCTCTCCATGTTGGTATTAACAAAAGAGATCAGCTAAGTCCACAGTCTTCTGGCTTATATTCAACATCTGCCTGGCAACAAGTTATAACTGCATCTTCTATATCTTTCCTTCCAGCCCAACAAAGCTACACCCCAGTTAAATAACAAAGTATTTGTACAAGATTAAAAAGTGAAGGCTGAAGCAAGGAGGAGATGATAGAGGAGAAGTTATGTTATGAGTCTTTAATGAGCCAAGACTCATCCCATGTGTCTATTTTTTGCTGAGATGTTGTGGGCAGCAGCATGCGGGGGGTTGTGGTTGTTTATTCAGTTTCTGATGGAGACACATCTCTGGTAGCAGGTGCAAACAGAGTCTGGTTTAGAAACAGAAAGTGAACTGGGAGAGAAGGCATGGACGCAACTTTGAATGTGTTACAGCCAGCGGTAGATAGAGACACAAAAAGAGTCTCGAATACTTAGAATAACAAAAATTCTACTCTTTGATTGGCAACCTACTAATGTGAGAGTGTGTATAGAGGATAACATAAATCATTAAACAGATCTTCAGGCTGACACTGCTAACTTTCAATTCACTTCTGAATTTTTTTATTAATTGAATCTTCCTTTTCGTAAAAAAGAAAATTTTACAACTAATCAGTCACAAACAGAGTTGCTGGTTGTCATTCTATTGGTAAGCTATTGATGAATTAATATTTCTGTTCACTTCTACACAGACAGGTGAGGTTGACAACAGTCTCTGAAAGCTTGGTGTCAGTAACAAATCAACCACGGATTGATTTGACTTGAGCGAGTCATCAAGAGTTTAAAAATTTGTTATTTCCAAAGTGCGTTGTTTTGAAATGAGTGACCAAAATATTGAGCTTTTAATTTTTGAGATGTACCCTCATTGGCTTTATATATGAACAAAAAATCTTTTTCAATAAACTTTTGATATCAAATCTGCCATGTAAATAAGAAATTCGCTCTTCATTTGTCAATGTTGTTCATTCCTGGTTGTAATTATCTTATATGGTGCTCTTTTTTTAAATAAACAACAGACAACATGAGGAATCTGAAAAATTGATATAATTAGATTACTTTTGAAAACTGTTCAGCTCTACCTAAAACTGTGAAAACCTGTAGAGAGTTTGAGGCCAGGAGGAGAATCTGCAGCAGGGATGGATGATGTCAGAGAAGTGTGTGGATGGTAAACATCGTCCACTCCAGTGTGGACTGTGTTTCCATGGACACATTTGGTACCTTTGTGACCAAATGTATTATTTATGTACTTTTCTTCCTCAAGGAGCCCTGACATATTGGTCTTTACCGCAGTGCTCCTCCTCCCCATGAGCTGCCTGAACAATCACACTCAACCAGTTTCTGTGACACGTCCACTGCAATCTAAGTCACACCAGAAATTAGAAATCTCTACGGTGTACGAGGTCAGATTCACAAGATTGATCAGTGATTTCAAAGTGTAGTCCAGCTTTCATTTTAACGCCTGCAGTGCCCAGAGGAGATCTTCTGCAAGGCAGGATGGGAGCCAAAATCAATTCCCCTGATTGCTGACTTCAAAAGAAAAGCTTGAGTGGACAGCAAAAAGGCTTCTCAGTCGTGCAAAGGCCTGTTCTATTTAAACTATTGCTTCTGCATCAAGATATATACTCATACAGAAACACAAACAAGCACATGCATGTTTGATTTATCTCTTGCATAAAAACAAATTTAGACAATAAGCTCAAGCATCAATCCAGAGGAAGATTGAATGGATAAAACAATGCGTTGCTTCTCTCCTTCTCTCCCTTCTGTCAAGGCCACGCTGAACTAATAGCGAGTGTTACACAACACTGCTCTATTTTGTCCTGCCTGGGAAATACATCCAGATTCCAGTGTGTCCTCATGATCCCTGTCAGTCCATCACCAAGACAGTAGAGAGAGAGAGAGACAGAGGGAGAAAGAGAGCAAATGGATATGTCATGTGCAGGCACTGCTTCATAATGATTATAACAGATTATAGCTCTTATCTGAGCAGCCAAATCCCTCCCAGATGGTTGTTCAAGGTGGGACACAAAGTGGGATACAGTTGTAAAAAAGGAAATTTCTGAATGGCTTTAAATCTTTATTAGGCTGTGCTTTTCTTCTTTGTCGTGAGTGTTGTACTATGGAGAACACTCTCCTTGATCCGTCATGATGTTCTGACCCACAGCCAAAGGTTTCGTTTCGTTCCAGTGAAGACAGGATATCTGTCTACAGAAGTGACTCAGAAATAAGTGAATAACCCAAGACTCTTGAACTCATCAGTAACACTCACTATCAGGGCATGTGACCCCCGTCCTGTCCAAGGTTCATTCAAAGCATTCATTCTTGTGACTTAACGCTTGGGATCATTTTTTCTATCCATGTTAGGTTGAGCAGTGAGGTGGAAATCTCAAGAAAAATAATCTTAAGGATAAGAAGGCTGCTAACTATTTTCTAGGTCTGCAACAAAAATCTGATAGTTAATCACATTCCAGTGAAGGGAAATGTCTGTGACGTTTCTAAAGCTCAAGGTGATTTCGTCAAATCGTTTCGTCTGACCAAAGTCCAGATCAAGTTCCTTAAAAAGCAACCAGCTGAGAATTACTGAGGAGGTTAAATGGTTCTTAAGGTATTAAAACCTCTAAAATACAAAATTTTCATTGTTTGTCACCCTTATGCAAGAAAATTGGTGTGAATACTACATGACAATCATCACACTCCTGATTAACCCTTCAGGACCCATGAATGTGCAAGTCTGCACCGATCTATTCTTGCATTTTTACACACTGTGGTGCAGTTTTTGGAGTATTTTTGTTTCATTTACATCTATTTAACTAAGTAAAGACCGATGATTTGTGCCAATATTTGGCTTCTGAAGCATATCGGCATCAGCCTTTCTTTTTTTAAAATCAGTCCGATAAGAGATAAGTTTAAACTGGAATATTTCTGCTCTCATCAACTGTGCCTCTGTCTGCAGTCACTACTCCGTTCACAGCATCGTCCCATCCACGACACCATCTGATTGGTTACACCCAGAGCCACAGAACAGGTAACAGCCAATCAGCAGTGAAAGCTGTGCATGCACAGTACTCACGCAAACAGAAGAGAGGAGGAAAAGTTTTGCTAAGCGAGGAAGCCCTGGATTTAAGTTCTGTGTCAGCCTGGTGTGGTGTTGTCATAGAGACTCCGACTTGCCATAAATCATGACCTAGATCTTACCTACTTTATTCATATAAATAAATTAAATGTATTTAAAATTGCTTCAAAGTGTAAAGGTGCAAAGCTGGGCCCTACAAGAAAAACCTACAAAATATTAACAAAAAGTTTGTGAAGACAGTCTGTAAGAACTGATGTATATCCTGGATTTTTAATGACAAATATAAAGACAATTAAACCGCGTACCAAAAGTCAAGATATTTACAGTCAAAATCTTTAACAACAGCATGTTAAGAGAACTAGTTAATGTGATAAAGTGGTCAGAATAATATATTAAGATTTCAAAATAATAGAAACAGCTATAGTTACAAGAAGTGACTCTTTTGGAGCCGAATTATCTGAAACTGTCCATTTGTGTATGAACGATGGATGACCTCTACAGTAACACAGCGAGCACCAAAGAGGCTGGAGAACTAACGGTGAATATGAAATCATGGGAGCTATTGTTGAAGAGACAGCCTTCATCACAAATAAATCCGTCATTAAGCATTAGCACATGTGCACATTGAACACAAAATGAAGGATTTTATCTTACATGTTTAAAAGAAAATTTCAAAACTGCAGGAAGTTTTAGAGAGAAAAAGGGGGTTGAAGATGAAATGTGGTGAAAACCGCAACAGTTTCACTTCCACTTCAGAGAAGCGAAAGCTAACACACTCAAAGCTGGTTTTGTTTCTTTCCGAGTCAGCTGGAGGCCATGTTTGCAGCCTTTAAAGAATTACGTGGAGGATTCAAATCCTCTTATGGGAGATGCCCCGGACACTGTGGATAAAAACTGTTCCACTATCTCTCTCTCTCTCTCTCCCTGGGTTGGACTGATAACTATCACGAGTGGAATTAGGTTAAAGGGCAGGATTCAGCGGGTTAGTCATGAAACCATGTTAACACAATTAGGTCAGCACAATACCAGGATATACTTATAAAAACATGGCTGAGCAACAGGAAACACTGTATCAAAAAGGGGGAGATACAGAAGAGGTGCCTCGACAAAGATCAGCTTGTCAAAACGTGGTGCAATGGCATGTCAAAGGTCTTCAGGTTGGGGTCTTTGCCTCTAAAAGCTACTGTACCAACACTGAAAACTTGCTGAAGTCTTATCTTTGATAAAATTGCTGTTTCATGGTCACATGGTGTGTGACTATCATTTTGCAACCTGTAGGCAGAAAAGTTTCACATGCTTGTTCACATTCCCTGCACAATCATAGCATCACAAGCACTATCATGAAAATGTGACTTGAACCACCCAGTAGATAATTCCAACACTGTCACTGCCAGCCAATGCAGCAGCCTGGCAAGATACAGTCACTGTGGCGAGCCTCGTCAGCAGCAGCACTGGCTCTGTCTCTGTCAAACCAGCAGACGAGTCACATTGCGTCAGACGGCTGCACTTTAAGTGAGTTATCATAGTGTTACAACACACTGCTGACTGGAAGTGCAAAGGTATTACATATTCTAAGTTTCAAAACATCTACAGATCGTGAAGTTGCATTATGTGAAAACATGAAATACATGGTAGAAACTAATTGAAATATCCTGTAAAACCATAACTTTCAGAAAAGCCTAGTCAAAGCTTTATATTGTGGCACTATAATTAATAATTCATTGCTTCTTTACAGTTGAAAACAGCTGTACAGTGCTAAAGTGTATTTCACAGCTGAGTGATGACTCAAACAACAGAAAACTTGTAGGAATTACCTCTCTTAGTTCTTTAAAAAAAGAGGTCATTGCAAGGCAGTGTATTTCATTTCAACCCTTTGTGAAATGCAAAATTTTCTCCATGAATCCCCCACGTGATTTGGGATTCTTTTATAAGTCGTGAAAAGTAGTTTTAGTAGCATGATGATGCATATCCTGGAGACAAGCTGTGAGGAGGGAACAGAGCAGCTGTTCCTCTGCTCTGCTGAACATCACACTCAAGTAGTTTCCTCAATCTTTACCCATATTCTCAACCAACAAAAGAAATCGCATTCCTTGCAGTAAGTGCGTTGAAGTGCTGAAGTTGAAGACAGTGATCCAAAGATGAAGAATGTATTTCATAGTTGTTAAACAAAGTAGGTAATGAAAATGCTCATTTTTTTGGAGGAGCAAAGCAGTGAAGAAGAAGCACAAAAAAGGACTGAAAGGAGATTTTATGGACATAGTAACCAATTACTGCAAAGTGCTCTTTTTAAATGCTTATTGCTGTAGATACATAGAAGCAGGATTTAAGAACAGTAGCATGACAAAAGCTTACATATTACATTGAAAATACAATTTCAAAGACTGAATCTTTGATATATTACACTTTGTAAGTTCTGGATTAAGTTTCTGCAAAATTTCCTTAAATTTTAAGGAGCTGCAACTAAGTGTTGACTGATTAATATTTAATGAGCACATTTTTTTGATTATGAATCATGACAGTCAAAAAATGCATTGAAAATAATTCATCAAATGTCTGAAAAGTTTAAGAGCCATTGTTGAAGTTCTGAAATCTACAACAATATCATGACACAAAGTAGTTTGTGTCATGGTAGTGCAGAATTTAAGCCTATTCTAAATAATTAAGAAAATAAAAAATGCCATTTAAGCTACAAATATTTACCACCTACTGATTTGATATGCTGTACTTTGTGAAATATCCGTGGACAGACACCACGGATACAAACTAATAGTATATATCGAGTTTATTTAAATAAACATTGAACAGCTGAAAGCACAAACAGATGCTTAATCCAATTCTGAATTTTCGTTTATTTATAGCTTACATTATGTGACGTAACTAATATCTTCTCAGTGAATCAGGGAGCATATTAATAACTTCTGTTTCAAAGCACCACACGTCAAATCTATTTGATGAATCACTTGCAACACGCCGGATTTAAGAGAAGACTTTTCTAAACGTGAATCTGGTTGAAAGGAGATGGTAGGAAGGATTTCTTTTGGGGTGTTGAGCAGTAGTGGAAACAGAAACATGGATGCAACACAAACAGTGAGCCTCGTTTTTCATGCTGCACCTGCAGCGGCGCACCTCCATGTGTAGGCCTCACTAACGCAGATAAATGCGACACTGCGACCATCTGTAACGTCAAACTTACACGTAACAGCTTGAAGCCACAGGGCCGCCATTGCAGGATGAAAATACAGATAAAGAGTCAATAATACCGTTAGGCTATAAATATCCGCCATGATGAAAGAGAAAATTCATGGAAACGACCACACGTCGCGCCCCCACAGAGACGATGCTCGGCTGGAGGCTAGTTTAAAGCCACGTTTAATCCTCTGTGAATGAACACGAGTGCATTTATAAGTGTTGTGCTAACGCGATCTGCTTTGTTATGGCTTTTCTGTTTCTGCTGACGGTTGGTGACAGTTGGCGACAGGCGAGATGCTGACCGCGCTTAGACAAACCCACAGTTCACTCCCTGACCACACATTCAACCAAACACTCACTTCTCCTCATCCAGCTCACAAAAGAGGCCTTTAAACCCTCATTTAACGTGAAGTGTCTTACCTTCAACTTGTTTATTTCACAGTAGCTCCCAACATACACGCTTTCCCTCCTCCTCCTCCGGCTCTGGACTCAGACTAAACAACTGGGTCGAGAGCAGCTGACGACACCACACGACGTCGTCACGTGCTGTGTGGGAATCACCGGTAGTTACACAAAAAACAGGCCCCTGCTGCCATCATGACGCAGACTTTTCCATGGCGTCGTCGGTGGTCTTCAGAGGAAAGCTGGAAATGACTACTTCCTCTAGTGTTCTCGAGAATTTTCACTTACTGGAGCTCTGCTTAATGCCTGACTCAGGCTACTGCTCTGTGTTACACTTCTGAAATAAAGCCAACTTATGTAACATTAAACCTCTTATCCTTTGCATTTCAGAAGGAGAGTTTGGCCTTTACTGTTTATTCCTCATCTGCAATTCTGCAATTAGGCACCGTTTCTGCAGAAAACACTGGAGATTTGAATTAGGGGTGTCACATTATTATATTTTTCCAAATATAAAGGAGTTCTGTATTGGAGATATTCTAGGGTGACAATATTCTAAAAACCCAAAGAGTGGACCCCCTACCCAGCTTCTTGGTGATTTTTAGTTTTTTTGTTCGTTTGTTTGTTTTATCTTATGTGCCCTTAAGGGCTCTGTACATTTATGCCAGTTAAAAATATAAAAATAAAAAACTGCCCCCTGATGAGATTTTGGAGAGCTTGGAGTTTTCATTCAAACATATTGCTTTTTACCTCATTGCTTTAACTTTTTATCACATTTTGACTTTCTTCCCATTATTTGACTTTTGATCTCTAAATGTGAACTTTTTATCTTGAAATGTAAAACTTTTAAGAACTTTGTTTTGTTATCTTAATTTTCCTCTCAACTCAGAATTTTTATTTTTAACTCAAAATTGTGACTTTTTTCTTTATAATTGAGGGGGGTTACCTCATTTTTTTTTTTTTACTTTTTGCACCAGAATTTTGTGTTTTTATCTCCAAGTTTGACTTTTTATCTCAAAACTTTGAGCTTTTATCTTAAAATCATAACTTCATAATCGAATATTGTTTTTCTATCACAAAATTTTGACTTGGGCATTTTCAGTCTGAGAATCATGCCAGTAGCCCAGTGCAGCACTTTAATATAAATATCGTAGAACAAGATGAGAAAAACCCAAACATTTTCAGGGATTTTATGACATTCACCCTCGAAAAATAATTTCACCACCAAAAAAAGTAGACATGTCCGGGCAAAAGAGGATGTTTGGTCACCCTTTAACATTTGCTCTTGAACTTCATTGTTATTTGCAAGCACTGACACTCCTTGTCTATTAAACATTTACCACATTTTGTTTGAGAAACACTCATATTTTTCCTCTCTGTTCACAGTCTGAACAACAAGGGTTTATTGCTGTTTGAATCACATAAAAAGTAATAAGCAGTTGCAATCAATCAGTTCGAACAACTATTTGCATATTTTACAGTCATTTTGTACCACACCAGATTTCAGGTGATAAACCATCAAGCTGGTGTACAGTAAGCCATCTTAACTATGAAATAAATTCTTTATATATTGCTGGAATAATTAGAGTATGTGGATTTTTTTCAGTATGCCATGAGCCAATTGTATCATTAACAGAGTTCACAACAAGTGTAACAGTCTTTTTCCTGTTTGTTTTCCTGGTTCCTGTGTATCATCCTCCTGAGGGACAAACTTTGATGCATGTTCAAACAGACATGGCGCCCAGCCTGATGTAACCTCTGACATGACAGTTATCACTGGTTGTAAGGGCGACTTCGAAGCAGATTATCCAGATCAGTCTTGTTGATGGTTCCATAGGCCTGAGAATAGCTGCCCAGTTTGGCTTTGGGGTCACCTGCAGCAGCTACATTACAGTTATTCTGATATACTTTTTTGCTGAACCGTGGCAGAGGCCGTGTCTCTCGTGTCTGGGCATTAGAGCGCTGGTTCTGTAGGGAAGAAAAACAAAATTAAGGAAAAAACACCAGGCCTTTCCTATATGTATGACAGTGACGTCACTACACTCTAAAATATCCAAACTTCTATGCATTGTCGGTTTTTATCAATACCTAATCAAGCCTATTCATAATTTGCAGCTGCATCTTGACATGAAATAACACTTTAGAAGTGCTCAGATGCTGTGAACTAACCAGGCGAGCAGATGTGACTGACAGTCCAGAGGATAGGCACTGCTCCTCTTTGCGAACCAGCAGGTTGTTCTGGGTTTGGTTTAGGGTCCAGGAGAAGGAACGATTATGAGCCGTAGGGGCTGAGCGACCACGCTGGAGGATCTGGTCCATGGACTAGAAACAGAAATAGTGCATAATCAGGGACTTAGTAAGGAAAGGAGAGAACGGGACAAGCCCCAAAAAAAGGGCTTAGGAAAAAGGTTGAGAAAGGAGAAAACTCATCATTGAATTCAGAGGTTTGTTGCTTACAACATTAGCATTGGTGCCCTCTGTTGGTGAGGTTGTTCCATTGCCTTTACAGCTTGGTTCAGGTGCTCTACTATTGGCTGCAGGCTGGTGGTAGTAGTGTGGAGGACCAACTGGGTTACGAACAAAACCATCTGCAAGAAGAAAAGTTAATGTATTTTTGTACCTGATGAAAGGTGTATATGTCCATATCAAGTTAATATTTACTTCAAGTCAGTTGAGTTTTTGCTGGTGAAACTGATGTCATAACATTTCTTATGTTAAAAAATTATATGCTACAAACACAAAACACACAACAGCACCGATACCAAACCCTGGCTGTAATTCCAGACATACTTGGTGCATGAGTGATGGGGTTATAAGTGAGTTTTCCCAAGCCTGGGCTGCCTAAAGGACTCGTCTTCTCCACAGTAGGCAGAATTGATGCATTTACAGCGCCAGGTTTGGTGATTCCTGTTGGTGTATGCAAGTAATTTGTCTGGTTGGTATTTTCATCTTTATCTTTGTTGCCATTTGCTGCTTCTGGACACTTCTCTGCTTTATCCTCCATGCTGGGCTTCTCCTCACTACTGACACAGCCTTCATGTTTTGACGGTATCAGCCTCAGGATTCCCTGATTGGTTCTTCTTTGCAGCATCATCTGAGGTGAAGGAGGAGAAACTGGATTTTATTGTGATTAAACTCAATTAATAAAAAAAATCTCAGCATGTTGTTGTATTAGCCTTTGCTGTATAAAATTGAATTAAATATTAATGAATTGTACTGTACCTCATAAAGTTTGTTGCGATACTGAACCACAGATAGCTGTACATCATCATCTACAGGCAGCACCACATCATAATTAAGTGCTGGCTCCTTAGCTGGATTATGAAACCTATTGGAATAGAAAACATAGATACACTGTAGTGGCAGATTCCTCCTGAACAGTTTTTTAAAAGCCACCTGAAGAAATGAGCGTAACTGATGTCCTGACAGGTGTTCACTTTCAATTATAAAAATAATTCCTGTTCTCAGAAG
Organism: Thalassoma bifasciatum; assembly: GCA_008086565.1. Classification (NCBI taxonomy): domain Eukaryota; kingdom Metazoa; phylum Chordata; class Actinopteri; order Labriformes; family Labridae; genus Thalassoma; species Thalassoma bifasciatum. Next base: position 39,241 of record RPOG01003330.1, read on the forward strand.
TTTCCATTTATACTCCATTTAGTTTCCATTTAAAGATGCAAGTTCCATGATTCAGATGAATTTTCTAATCAATTAATTATTTAAAAGCAAAACAAAAAGGGTTAAACTTAGTCTATATTCCAAATCACATGAAAAAAACATTTTGCGTTTACCTTGTTTCTACCTGAATGAAACAAAAGAACACCTGTGCTGGCTGACAAAAAAAAACTATAGCTGTCTTATATCAAGTACAGTACATAATACATTTTTCTTCATGCAATATTTTGTTTTGATTAATCAAAACTGAAAAAGGTACAAAGATGGAAGAATTCATGCAATGCTCTTCGAGTCAGTCATGACTCTTGGCTCTGAATACCTGGCTACGTATGGGTGTTTGAGGGCATCTTCAGCAGTCAGACGCTTGTCTGGGTTGAAAACCAGCAAACCTTTCAACAGGTCCAGAGCATCAGGAGGCACAGACGGCTGGAGAAGATCCTCCAAAGGCACCTGTGGTCTGGTAAAGGACAAGAGGGTGATAAGTGATTTTAAAATTTGTACAAAATTGGAACCTCTCAATCATGAAGACATGTGTAAGGAAAGGTTTTCAGAATATAAATAATTCATAAAAGAAGATGATCTTACTTCAGTAACATTCTCTGAATAACAGATGATCCATATTCAGACTTGATTGCAAGAATATCTGAAAAGCAAATAAAAATGGATTAAATCATGGCAACAAAGATGTCCATCACTAAATGTGTACTGTTTTAAAGACTTAATTCAATCACCTTCAGGACTGGGGTGTGGTATGGCACTCATGATCTTCTCGATTTGGTTGATGGTGGATGTCCCAGGAAACAGAGCTTTCCCCAGCAGCATCTCACCCAGTATACAGCCGAGGCTCCACATGTCCACACCTTTGGTATACCTTTGGACAAAAAAGAAACTCTTTGAACATTCAAAATTATTGCTTATGCATATTCCCTGATTACAACTCCCCAACAATGCATGAATACTGAGAACAGATACTTGACAGAGTGGATACCTTGCAGAGCCCAGCAAGATCTCAGGAGCTCGATACCACCGCGTCGCCACATATTCTGTTAGAGCTGGGTTCCCACTGTCCTCCTGGATCTGGTTGAGCGATCGAGCCAAGCCAAAATCACACAGCTTGACTACACAGTCAGTGTCGAGGAGCACATTGGATGGCTGTGGGAAACAGAGAGGAGAAAGAAAATGAAAGCAAGGTTTTCTCTTTTCTGCAGAACACCGGTTTAAAAACAGAAGGAAAGGTGTCCATCTCTGACTGGCTCAAAAGCCAAGGAAAATCACCAAAGGCCATATCACAGTGCTCATTTCAACAGTCCAATTAACCATCTGTACAACCTAGGATGTATATATGAAATAAATTAAAGATATAAAAGTAATGAAAAAATATCCTCAAGACACTCACTTACAATAATGTCTTGAAATAATTTTCAAAGCTCAGAGAAAACAAGAATTTCTTTCCTATTGGAGTACCTTCTGGTCTCGGTGTATGACATTTCCTGAGTGCAGGTATTTGATGGCTTTGAAGAGCTGATACATCACATAACGTTTGTGGATGTCCTTCAGTAGGCTGCCTTTCTTTATGACTGCATGAAGATCAGTATCTGGTACAATAAAGACGGCAGAAAAATTATTTTAAAACAACTATGACAGTAAAATCCCCCTCATTTATACTCCATGCCATCATTACGGAAGACTTTGCCTCTTAGCGGATAAAAATTATGCTGCTTCCTAATCATAAGACATGATTATCTCAACCAAGCAGTGTTTCAAATATGACTTGCTACAGAAAGATAGTGAGGTCTATGCAAGGATGCTGCTGTAAAGTTGTGGATTTGACTGCTGATGGGAGACCAGTCTGAAGACACAGCACTAAGACAAAAGGGGGAGGGAGCCCAACACACAGACACAAAAATATATACATATATACTGGTGTATCTCCACAAGTTAAAGTAGTGCAAAGGAGTTCTATAATTTTTCTATTTTACTGGATTTCTGATTCTCATGAGCTATAAGCCAATAGAATCCAAAAAAGCTTGGATATTTGACTTTACACGTAGAGAAATATAGAAAACATGAAAGTGCTTTTTTATCTTCTCTCCAGGTATATGCCTCAGAACATATTTTTGTAAGCTCTATGTTTGTGAGCATGTATGAACTTCCAGAACTCACCCATATATTCAAAGATAAGGTAAATGTCTTTATCATTTTGCGCCCTGATGACATCCAGAAGTTTAACAATGTTGGGGTGATCTCCAAACTCCTGAATGACATAAAAAGAGAGATTTAGCTTCATAAATCACTTAAACACAAACACAGAGCGCCCCTGTGGTTACTGTTTAGCCTGTATTAACAAGCAGGAGTTGTGTAAACAAGAGGGAAAGTTTCAACACAGGTTACACAACAGTCCCTTTAAACAGTGGCAGGTTCAGGAGCTTCAGCGAGAGATAAAAGCAGCTGATTGGGGGGCAGTGGCACAAGTGAAGGACACATAAATGTGGGTCAGTATAAGGAATGAAACAGGAGTGTGTTTGGCTTTGGGAGAATCTGGGGATCAGCCATGTAATAACTACAGAAATGTACCTGACAGTTTGTTTAAAATTTGTCTATGTATTGCAGGTATTTAAGTATTCTTGCTCTGTGTGTTGCATTTCTTCAGCATATAGTGATCATTTTATTACATTACAGAATAATTTATTTGTACTTAGCCTTTTACCTGAAGGAACATGATTTCTCTGAATGTCCGCTGCAAAAGGAGAGAAAACAGTAGTTATCTACAAGCAACAAGCATTCACAATTCAGACTCCATTTTCTTCTTACCTGAAACTGGTTAAAGAGTCTATTTTAGTCAGGAGGAAGAAAAGCATTTAATATGTCAATATTTTGCTGACCCAACCAGATTTACAACCTACACAGATTAGTAATTCATTTTCAGTTTTTCAGTTTTGGTTTACAGGTCATGAGTTGACTTTGTTTAATTTTCAAAGAATCTAATGCAAAAAAAAGGTTAAGTTTAAAATGGGCACCTCTGTAGTGGCTCTTTTTGGGTCACAGTAAAAAATAATTTGTGTCTTTGAAACCCCTTATTTCAGCCTCTAACCAAACATTTAATTTCAGCTACTCTCTTTAAGCACTCTTGTAGCCTCCTCCACTGTTACCATACCAGCTTAATATTTGCTTTTGAAACATGAAAAAGTAGATTTTAATTATGAGTGAAAACAATCAAAGCATTCCCTTACCTGAGCATCTGTCCTGTTCCTGAAGGCGTCAAAGATTTTCTTCACTGCTACAATCTCTCCAGTCTGTTGGTCGACTGCTTTCCAAACAATGCCATAAGCCTGAGACAGACACAGAGCACAGTTCACAAAATATCTGGCATTGCCAACATGAGCCAAATTATGGGCCCAGGATGATTATCGCTCTTTCCCACATTGAATGAACTGAAATTTCATCCCAGTGTCCTTTCCTTTTCTCTTCTTTTCAACTTAGCTTTGCATTTTACCTTTTCAGATCAGAACAGGAATGGACTGATACCGATAGGGTATCAATTCTGATACCATGGTGAAGTACTTGTGCTCATAAAAGTACACCAAATACTATATCACTGAATACCACTATAAGCAAGTTTGCTCGTCACTGGCGCCCAGGTAGAGGACTGTTAACAGTTAAAATGTCTGCAACATGTGCAGGTGCATCATGGTCTTTGTTTCATTTGTAAAAATAAGGGAATGAGGAAATGATATTTTCAAAGTCACATTAGAACTGCAGTAATAAGTATTCAGGTTGGTACTCAGTGCCAGTGAGTACTCAGATGTAAGTACTTTTACTTTCACTTGGTTTGGTGAAAAGAGGTGTTGGTGTATCTCTGGATCAGAATCTGTCTTTTGAATTACATATAGTTATTTCTTTCCATGTTTTCTGAAATATATTTCTGAGATATTCAGTACCTAATCAACCAGGAATGAACGTGGATATTTGTATATGTTGTTGCTCAATGAAATGATGAACGTTCTTGGCCGAAAAATGACAATTTGAGAATTCTGGGTTTCAAAATCAGTTAGTGATGATAAAACTCCTGTAGCATTACTGTTTTTATTGTTTGCGCAGATATTTTTTGTGATTTTGGCTTTCAAAAGCGACATCAACTGTGTGCCTCAATGCGTAACTACAGACGAGACTAAAATAAGGCCTGATGACTCAGGTGCTCATGGCCAATCAGAGCAAACGTAGAGTAGACTGTTTTTGTAGAGACACACTGAGCAATATTATCACTGGAAGCAACAGATCTGATTTACACAACACAGACTCTAGCGGTGTTTTCTCTGGTAAGATACATAAATAAAGTTTGACAAAAGTGAACTGACACTAAGAACTGTGTATTTAATGCGGCCTACGTGCTCTTCCTGTCCCCTGAGGCATCTCCACTCAGGACCACAGCAGTCATATCATGTAAACAGGTTCAACAGCTGTGTAACCTGAGTCCTTGCCTGTCTCAGGTATGTCTAGTTTGCCAGTGAGATGTGTCGATGTGGCAGTCACCACCTGGCCAGCTCAAGCTGAAGCTGAGCTGCAATTTGTAAGTCTCAGTGGACTGTTCATGGAAAGAGAGCAGGCAGCTTTTAGTCATGTAGAAACCAGTGGAAAGAAAAACAATGAGGTTTGGACCCTAGAGGAAACAAGTGTCCTCCCACATCAGCTGATCAGCAAACAGGTCTTGCCAAAGTAAATAAACCTCTTGCTAACACACTTGTTTCCTCTGAGGACCTTAAGTCTGTGTTATTTTAGGAATTTCTCTTAAGGCTGAGGTTCAGAGTATTAAAGCGTGGTAAAAAGCTGCAGATATCACTCAGAATGTTTGTAGAAACAATAAAGTTTGTGAATGGGAGTCATATTAGGAGTAAAGTTAGGAAATACAGAGTAACTAACTTCTGCTTCAAGAGACATTTAGACACTTACCCCTTTTCCCAGACGCCTTTTGATTTCATACTTCAGAGAAATGTGGTCCTCCACCTCTGACACGTTTGCAGATTCATACTTTTTGCTCATTTTTAAACAGTTTTGGTTGTGCACCTCATGCAGAAAGAGTCACCATATTCCTCTTTAAGTCTGAAAGAGATCGGTAGTCTGGCATACCCTAAAAACAAGCGCTGATAGGGTAAGATAAGCGGTGCAGCGGAGCGAAGCTGATAACCCACATGCGACCCTTTATCCCCGTCTGCAGTCAGGCGTCGCGTCGCAACCTGTTCGGTAAATAACGGTCGACATATAATATTCCAACTTGGTGAACAAATAAAATCACACTCTCTGTTCAACCTGAGTTTTTTACGGATCCAAGAGGTACAAGTCTGCCTTCCTGCGGCACTTTGTTGGGATACTTCCTCCCACTGTACTGCAAACACCAACAACCAAAGGCTTGTGTCATTGACTGTCGTCTTGGCAACGAGTACTTCGCTCCCTGCTTCTTAAAGGAGCCGCAGCATAATAATAAAAAAAAGAAAACTGAAACAGGGGCCCCAAAACTTTTCTTAGAGAACCACATAACTTCTTTGACGGGGGGGGGGGGGGGGGG
>RPOG01003330.1:45048-66574 GCA_008086565.1 Thalassoma bifasciatum
GGGCAAGGTCCGTCTCTAACGGAAAATAACATGTGGTGAGTGACTACCAGCGTTATTGTAGAGTTGGATTTAATCCCGGGAGATTTTATTATGATTATATATTTGCTCTGCCTACTGATGCTAGATTAGTTTCAGGATATTTGTTCCTTATCCCTAATGCTGGATAATTTCATTAATGTAATTGTGCACTTTAGCCCACTTAGATGTTTGGATTACTTCACAAGGGAGATATTTAGTCTATTCAAGAGCATTATGGGTACCATAATAACATTTTTCATTCTAATTTTGCAATGAAACTGAAAAGTGGGCTTTTCCTTTCCATTGGAAAAAAAAGTTTCTTCTGGTCAAGTAACTTATATTCTGAGCCATTTTTGTCCCCTGCAGCTAACTTATCAATTTACGAAAAGACAACATTGAAAGTACTTAACAGCTAATGCTCATTTTATTTTAAAAGTCAGACTTTTACAGACCTATGATTCAAAATCATAATAATTATTATAAAAAATAACTTAAGTTATTATTTAAAAAAATGCAATTTTGGAATTGTTCTTAGGGCCAGACCAAATGTGAGGAAGAACCATATCCAGCCCGCGGGCCATAGTTTGGGAACCCCTGGACTAAAAAGGGTGCTGAGGTGGAGAAAATAGGGGACAGGTGCTCCTATAAAGGAAACACTTATCTTTTCAACTTTTTTTTTTAATGCACACAAACTACATCCATCACTTCTAAAGGCTGTCTAAAAAGTGATATCGGGCAATGCATGAAAAATTAATAACATAAACATAGACACAAAGTTAGAGGTAGATTTTTTTCATCTTTATTTCTAAAGGGTGTTACATGCTCTTATTTAAAAATCAACTATTATTTACAATGATAAGCCTTAAAACATATGTTCTCCCTTCTGGTGTTCGAGGTTTGAAAACATATTTTGCAGGCAAAAATATGATGGGGGGTGTTCCCAGCTTGTTTCTGCCACACAATGCGGCCAAACCCTCACTTCTAAAGGAAACATGAATCAAGCAAGTTAACAAAAGACTGCTTAGAAGATGCACATAAATAATTCCTTCCATCAAGTTTTCCGTTAGTATTTTAGAGTGCAGGCTAATCAATTTAAGCAAAACTAGAATTTAGCCCCCCTAACAACCCGTGTTTCTTAAATCTTTTAACAAAAACTACAGTATGACGAGCAAATATGATGGAGGAACAACAAAATGTGTGCGGTACAAAAACTGCTAATGTGACTCTAAATTGCAGTTAGTGGATTGGAGAAAAGAAAGAAAAATAAAATTGTATTTTTAAACTTTCAAGAAAACAAAGGCATTTGATGTCACTTTTCTCTTATGTAGATTTTGCCCAATCATCGAGTTTTAAGAGTCTTTTTTGTTGCTCTGCAAAACTTAAGTATAAAATTAGATCTTTTGATATTTCAGTACAAAGTCAAGAGAAAACATTGTTAAGTCCAGGGAAGATTAACCAACAATATTACAAGACATATCACGCAGATTTGGTTACAAAAGAGATCAAATGAGAATCTCACAGCACAGGAGGAGCCTGGTGAACAAGGCTGTACAGAACATGGTGAACCAGACGCAGGAGTAATACAAAGGTGAAGTTTGGATAGTTTATAACATAAATAGAGGAGTCAGGAAACAAAGTAAGGAAGAATTTTAGGAATATGAGGCAGAAGAACTTTCTCCAGATAACCATAAGGAGAAATTAGAGTGTTTCTTTTTTAAATTAAGAGATATTAAGAGTCAGAATGTCAGACAGATGGCATCAATGACTGATCCGTGCTTTAAGAGGAGTGTAGGAAGCGGTTGAAGGCATTGTAGGCTGACTCCAGATCAAACAGCATCTGACGAACCTGATTATCATCCAACTCATCTGAGGCAGACATGCTGCTGAGGGTAGTCAACCTGATGAGAAATAACAAACAGGTATGTATATCAGAGCTTTCAGAGCACTAATATGGCAGCCAGAAAATTAGCATGACTGAGGTGAACTGTACACAGATTTTGTTCAAGTGAAAACTGAATGAATCTTAAGTTGGGAATGCATCCTTTCTGTGATGCTTCAACAGAAGTTATCTGAAGTATCTACAAATACACATTCTTCAATGAATTACAATGTTACTAACCAAAGGCTAACTTTGTCTTTTGCCTCTGAATCTGGTGGCATGTTGCTCATTCTGTTCATGGTTTCCATCAGTTCCCTCAGGTCTGGCTGGATCTAGACGGAGGTTAAAAAAAAGCAAAACAACAACTTAAGATCTGTTAAAATTTTCATACCTGTAAATAAAATCATATATGAATATTAGTTTTACAGTCTTTGTATTTACCTCATCCATGGCTCTGATCTCCAGTCTCAGCTTGTCCATCACAGTGATGAAGAGCTGAAAACAAGAAATGGTGGAAGAAAATAAGATTTTGATGCCATCACAACGACAAACAGAGTACACACTGTCTACTGTGAAGTCATACATCGACTGTTTTTATAAGTGGCTCATTTTATGAGATGAGATAGATATTGGCAGTGGATCCAACTGGCAACACTCACTCATTCTCTTTAGTGACTAAGCAGAAGATGAGCCAGATTAAGTGAAACCACTTCAGCCTCTTAGACCTGAACTCATCCCACTAATTCATCAAAAAAAAAACATCAACAGATTTCACTTCTGCCGATTTCCTATATAAGACTACAGTTAAATACAACAGAGAACATGGACGACGTACAGAAACTATATCTGCAATGCAGCGGTTCAGGTTTCCCTTGTCATCCTTGATGGTAATTGGCCGGTCCTCCTTGATCCTTTCCATGGCTAGTGGGCAATCAAGCTAGAATAACAAAACAAACAAGACTTCTTCATTAACTATGGTACAACACTGATTGAAGACATTTTCCAAAGCTGATGGCCAAGAGTAATCAACAAGAAGCCCATAATCATCTGGCACTTCTCAGCCAAAGTAAAATCTGTTCTGATTTGTGATTATCATTATTGATGAGTTCAAAGACAAGAGGTAAATTATATTGTACCAGTATTTTGATTTTATTATTAAAAAATACAAAACAAAAACAGTGTAATATTGCAAATGATAAAAAAAAGTATAAACTATTTGTGACATTTTTCACCCGACATAATTAAAATAGTTGATAATGCCAGTTCTAAAGCTCTTAAGCTCTGAAACAGGCACTCACTCTGTATTTCCTGCAGAAGTCATCGATGGAGCCAACATCAGAGCCCTGCACCTGTTTAAATGCAGCCTTATACTGAACCAACAGTCTGGAACAGGAAGCAGTATATCTGAAAAATACAAGATCTGGAGGTAAATATAAGAAGATAGACAAAGTCATGTGTGGTATTCTTTCAGTCTTAAAAAGTAGAGGATAGAAACTCTATAATGACTCACTCATTAGGTGTGACACAGTCTTTGATGTAAGCCTTTTCAAGTGCCTGAAGGGTCTTTACAACAGCAAACAACTCTGCCATGTTGTCATACCTTTAAACAACAGGAGAAAAAAGGTGTTGGATCTGGGTGAGCTCAAGGGTTCCCGTGCACTCAGTGAAGACAAGTAATTCATCATATGCATTACACTCACTTTTCTCTTTCTCTGGCGTTTTTGTATAGTTTCACCTCCTGAAAAAAATCGCATAGATAATAAGCAATTAATCCTAGCTGAGAACTCATTTCTGATCTTATACTTAAATAGCAGTTATTAACTTTACTTAGGATTGCTTACAGGTGTAGCAGTAAAAATGCATACATGTATGTGGTTAAGTTAATTTGTGTGAAAGGGAAATAGTGGCGTCCTTTACCTCATATAACTCAGGTTTGTTGGCTGGAGCTGTAGGCAATAAAAACATTTACAATGTTTTGAATGACATGAGCAGTAACACTGATGAACAGGGTCTTGAATTAATACTTATATGAATTTCATACCTCCTCCCACACCTCCTGTGACTGGTATCCCATGAAACATGATGTAAGCTTGATCTGTAAGAAATTGATGAGAAAACTTCCAACATTAGTAAAAAAGAAGTTTAACATTAGCTTACTTGAATTTCCCTTGGGATGAAGTAACCATCACTCTTTATCTGTCTGTCTGTTTGTCTTTCAATTAAAAAAAAAATCAACAACAGACATTTTGACAAGTCTAACTGAATTGAGTTGCTTAACTGATAGGTTCCAGACATCGGATGCAGTTCAAGACTGACCACTTTTTGTTTTTTTCAACCCAAACCCTTAAATACTAGTTTATCAAGCTCAATGTTTCCCCCCCTCTCCATTAAAATTATACCAGCAGTTTTGCCCAGTTTGACTTTAATCAACAGGGGAAAGAAATGGTACAGGCTTTCCTCACAAGTGTTAAAGACAGAAGTAAAACAGAAAGTCTTGATTATCATTACAGGACTTGCACGCCGAATTAAAGAATGGAATATTTAATAATTTTGCCTGTTTTGTTCTTCTTTCTCTGATTCTTCAGTTCAAAGAGGACTAACGCATGCGATGTAAAGGGAGCGTTTGGTTACCAAGGTTTAATTAGAGTTAGTTATTGCGTGATTTTCGGGATACGTTGTCTGAATTTCTGTCACATCCATTTTTCTGCCTGTTTCAAATAACAAATCTCTCATAAATGTTTCGACATTTACATCAAATTAGATGATTCGCCGTTTAGCCAAGTACAGGTTTGGTCCAGCCAGACAATGTAAATCTTAGATTGCTATGACACTTATGACACGTGGTTTCGCTGAAGATTAAGATCATATCAAAGACCCGGGTGATTAATTTAGGACAGTTGTCAAACTGAGGACGGGTCTCAGCTTCAAATATCTGTTTTGTCGGACCAAAAAGTTAGCTGCCCATGCTAACTCGTTAGCACTTCCTTATTGAATTATCATCTCCAGGCGAAACAGCAGCTGTTTATTCTCCGATAATGTAAAACTTATTGCTGTTATTGTAGTAATGAACTGAATGTCTGAGAATTTTTGAAGCTGGTTGAACTGGAGCGTTTTGTTAGCGACATTAAAGAAACATTTTACTCACCGCTTCAGCAAACTGATGTGACGTCAATGTAAACACACCCTCCCACAAGGACCCGCGGACGTCAAAATATTAGGTGTCCAGTCCGCCTTACTACAATAAAATTTTTAATGAAAATTTATACTAACGTGTACATAACATGTGTTGTGTTCTTATTCGTATTGTTTATTATATCTTACAAGTTGTCTCTGTAAAGCAGATATCTTTCAGATAGTCAATTTTTATCATTTTTAGGCAGTCAAACGTCAGTGGCAACCAACCGTCGAGGCGCGCGACTCAAAGCAGTAACGAGGACAAATTTCCCGAAAGACGCTCGTGAACAGACGTTAATGAGTGTAAGTTATCGCAAACCTAACATTAAAATATTACTCTGATATCTTAGGTGGGCAGTGTAGATGTGAAATCCAAATATACTTCAACAAAAAACGTAGTTAATTCACTGTCTCATTGTAATTTTCTGCAGATCCACTCCCATCATGAAAACCTCCAAACCAGCCACAAAGACCAGTGTTCAGGAGGAGTGCGGTGTTTGGCTGGACACTGTGCAACTAAAAGGAAAAGCTAAACAGGTTATTGTAGAGACTGGCTTTAATTTTATTATAGTAGTTTCTCAAGGGTGAACAGTATGTCAAGTTTTTTACTATCGTCATCGTAGTATTCCCATGCGCAATAGTAATATCGCAATGTACAGACCAGGCCAAACGTTTAGACACATCTTCCCATTCAATTTGCGTTTTCTTTATTTTTATGACTATTTTCCGGACTGACTGACTTAATTTCTTAAAGTAATGATGGCCACTCGTTTTTCTTTACTGAGCTGATTGGGTCTTGTCATAATATGATTTTTAATGGCTGTCCAATAGGGCTGTTGGCTGTGTATTAACCTGACTTCTGCACAACACAACTGATGGTCCCAACCCCATTGATACAGCAAGAAATTCCTCTTATTAACCCTAATATGGCACAGCTGTGAAGTGAAAACCATTTCAGATGACGACCTCTTGAAGAATGCCATTTGTGTTAAAAGCCCTAATCAGAGTAAAGGGTGGCTATTTTGAAGAAACTAGAATATTAAACGTGTTTTCAGTTATTTCACCTTTTTTTGTTAAGTACATAAATCCACATGTGTTCATTCATAGTTTTGATGCCTTCAGTGAGAATCTACAATGTAAATAGTCATGAAAATAAAGAAAACGCATTAAGTGAGAAGGTGTGTCCAAACTTTTGGCCTGTACTGTATGAACCATATTGATATGATACATTTGAGCCATTTTGCAATATAATTCGTTCCTTATGTTGTGCAGCCCTACTAGTTACTATGGGCCTTCCCAGCATTCCTATCATCCTTATAGCCGCTTATTTTGTGAATACACTCGATTGATTTTGCATGTTACATGTCTTACCTTTCAGAAACGAAACGCCCGTCCCATTTCTAAACTGCTGAATCCTTTTGGAGGTGGAGGATATAATCTGGCTGTGGCACTGAACTTCACTCAAACTAAAGTCGAAATGCCCAAGACCAAACAGAGCTCTATATCAAACTTCTTCACAGCCCAGCGCAGAGGTAAGTTTTAAAAGCTTTTCAAAACCTGATTAATATTATTATTATCATCAGTTTTGAGAAACTGATGGTTGACTTCCTTTACTCTTTGACAGTGGGCATTTTATTTCAACATCATTAGACTGATTGTTTATTGTGTTGTTTACATTTTTCAAAAGTCCTCAACAAGATGTCTACATCTGAAGACCCCTCACCCATACCTGATGTGACTGTGACAGCAGGAAAAAGACGAAGACGTGAAACACACCATAACTCTGAGCCTGACATGGACCATGACTTGAAATGTGAAACTGTGAGTGAGCCTGAGGCAAAAGTGTTCCAGGAGCAGGAAGCGAGCCTCACACCTTCTCCACACATGCACCGGGATTTTAAAGAGCTGGCTGAGGAGATACATCCACCACAGAGCAAAAAGAGGCTTCTTTCATCAACCTTATTGCCAGAGGACAGTCAATATCCTCCTCAGACCTGGAGTCAGGACCCGTTACTCACATTAAGCCAATATACTGAAGATGAAGCAGCCCTTACTAACCAGGAAAACAAAGTGGAAAAGAACTTCACTGACTCAGAACCAAGTTTTCTTGACAGTCTGCACTGTGAGGAATCTTTTAAAGCTCAGATGGAAGGTAGAACCTCAACTCAAAAATATTTTGAACACTTTGATTCCTCTCAGAATGAAGAGGAGAAAGAAAACTGCAGGTTTTCACCTTCAAGATCCCCCGGCAAACACTCAGCTCCATCACATACTCGATCACTTTCAAATCATAAATGGACAGAGCCAAAAACTGCCTACACTCTGACAAACAATCCGTCATGCCTGGTGAAAAAGGTGAATGCACAAGAGAGCCCGGACTCCCAATTTAAGTGGACCAAACCGAGAATGTCACCGCTGAAAAATCGAGCAGTACAGCAGTCTCATGGAGTCGTTAATGAGGACGACATGGTCATGTTGTTCACCCAGGACTCTGAGGGTTTCAGGGTGATAGCTCACAGAAGACTGCAAGCCAGGAGTCCTCTTAAAGACCAGAGTAACAGCTTTTGCACTGTGAGGAGTAGAGCTTTTAAATCTATGGAGGAGGAGGAGGAGGAGGATGAGATGCTCTTTACACAAGACTCTCAGGGAAATATGGTGATCAAACACTGATGCAACTTCCAAAACTCATGAGTAGTGTATGTGTTTCTGTGTTTTGTACAGTCTGAATGTAAGCAATAAAAATTTACTTTTAAACAATTTAAATTTTTTTATTGTTGTTTCTCATGAGGCAAGACCAGCTGTTTCTTAAAAAATCATCACATCATCCTTAAAGTTTAAGTTCAATTTTCTTCTTATTTTGGTTTGTGATCATTCAAGGTAGACATGTCCCTTACAATAACATTAAAGAGAAGAAGCCAGAATATTTTGATTTTATTTGAAAAATGATACACAATTACATCAAATCATGTTAAATGTAAATGAAAAGTTTAGAAACGTATTGCAGTGTACAGTCTTTATTTTGCTACCATGTGCTACATCATAGTAAAAGTAGGGGTGCTACAGAAAAAATGTGAAGTGCCTGAAGTTGAAAACTATAATTACTGTCAGTGTACTGTGTGCTGGTTGAGATATTAATAAATTTAATAACATTCAGAGAGAATAGCATTCGTCCAGTCTTTATTTTAATTCTTTTACTCATGTTGATTTCATGTTTCCTGTTGAGTACCTGACATTTAGATATCCATTAAGTCTAATGGGAACGCTACATAATAATCTTCAGTTCTCACTAAGCTCTGTATGCTAAATACAGCTATGCAACAGTGACTACCATGCACTACTTACATTTAAAGATGTACTCAAAATACACTAAATTTTATAGAAAACATACCAAATAGTCCTTTAATTCATCAGTGGTTATTCTCAGCTTGACCTATAATTGTCATATGTGCGTGTTTTGTTATCTTTGTATGTATATAGGTGCGACTGCAGTGGTAAAAATTGCGCTTTAGTGACGCAAAACAGTAAATGTAAAAAATAATGTAGTACAAGAGTTGGAACAGTTACCTCAGGAAACTATATCAAGAAGTTCATATTATGAATCTTTTGTAGTATTACTTATTGAATAACCAGTACATTTTTGCATACAAATGCCCTTGTTGTCATGGCACAGAAGTAAAAGAAAACTTTCAAAGCGCCTGAAATTAAAATTAGAGCATCAGTGAGCCAGCTTATAGTAAATCAGTTGTATGCCTGGAAACAAATTCCCTTTGTATACCTAAAAAACCAAATGAAATCTGGGGGATAGTTTGTTTGTTTTAATGATGCTGATGAGTTAATCAGCCTGCAATCTCAGTTGGTTCTGTCATCAGTTTGGAGCCGTCCCAAACAGTCTTGAACTGTTCTGGTACTGGAAACTCCCTCTGTGGAAAAAACCCCAAGAGAATAACGTAAAATAGACAGTGAACATGAAGATTTCATGAATATATAACATGCTCATCTTAGAGACTCACGTAATCCCCGTCGTCTTGTGGTATCATTATGTTCATCTCCGAGCTCTTTGCACTGACGATGTCACAGTTGAGGGAGTCTTTGCTCAGGTACACTTGGCAGCCTTCTGTCTTGTTTATGGACATCGTTGGAACGCCTCCCGAAACCTGCAGAGAGATTATTAACAATTACTAACAGGTACTTCAAAAAACATCTAAATTCAAAGATTCAAACAATGATAAAAAATATGATGGATAGGATCAACAGAAATATTGCTTGTTCCTTATCTGAAACTTTTGCTCACCTGTAGCTGAATTGCCTTAGAGTTGATGATTTCAACAATCCCAACAACGTTCTCAAAAACCAAACCCAGCTTCTTACAGTTGTCTGAACATAGAGAGGGTAAAGTCATTATCATGAAACAATACATTTGAAGGATCCAGTTTTCAGTCTCTCTTCACGAAGCTCACCGATGATGATGGAGTTGATTTTGCCTTTGACCTGCACTGTGGAGTTGTTACAGTTGAAGATGTACACCACCTGTTTCAGCTCCGTCTCCTCAATGACCAAATCGTGTTTCTGCTCAAAGTGCTCCTGCAAAAGTGAAACAAATTCAATAAAAGGTTATCACAGAATAATTTACTTGTGTTAGAAAAATAATCTTCATGGGTAAAATAAACTTCTTAACATACCACTCTCCACTTCTTTCCCTCCAGCTCCAGCACAGGATTTTTTTTCTGGACAGCTGCTCGAGGCGCCTTCGAAGCCCCTGAAGACTTTTTCTTATTTGGTTTTGCTTGTGATCGCAGGTTGGGGTTCTTATGGGTCTTTTCAGCATCTGTTACACGTTTGAGACCTACCAATGAGAATAAAAGGAAAAATGTTAAAAGGTTACACAGTCTTTGGTCTAAGTCAGTGATTCCTCACCTGTGGTCCACAGGTATTGAAAGTGGGCCATTGAATAATTTCAAAAATAGTGTGACTTTTTTGGGTGTGTGCCTTTTGGGACGTGGTGGTAGTAATGGCCAGGGGTAATTATATAAAGATAAAAATATACAGAATATTTTAAATGTTAAATCTCAGTCATGTTAATATCAGGATATCAAAAAAATGTTCAAATATTAATATATTAAAAAAATGCCTCCATATTACCTCCAGGGGTGGAGGTGGGCTTAAAAGTGGGCCCTGAGATGGAAAAGGTTGGGAATCACTGGTCTAAGCACATAAAACACCTTTTAACTTGATCAGATATTAAATATGTAATTTTTTGGATTGGACACATTCCTTGTTAAATCTAGAATTAAAGAACTAACATGAGCCAACACATTTTAATGTATACAAGACCTCTGTGTTTTCACTTGTGTTTCTTGGGTTTTTGTGTGATCTGCCGTATTGATATTGTTGTCTTACTCTTTTATCTCCTGAATTTATCCCACCTTTTGTAATGTCTGTGCCCTGATTGAGCTGAGCAAACAACGCAGAGTGCTGGGCCCCAGCTCGGCCACCCTGAGGCTGGGGATCATCGTCAGCGAAGACAGGAGGAGGGCCTGGTGGAGGAGGAGGAGGGGGAGGCGGAGGGCAGGGAGCGCCAGGGACAGCAGGTGGGTCAAAGAGAGAAGGAGGAGCAATGGGGCCCTGGGGTGAGGAGAAAGAAACAGCTGTTGGAAGGTCACATTTCATTTGGAAGAAAACACAGGAGCAACAGGTGTTTAAAGGACGACAGCTGCTGTGACCAACATCTCCAGGAGGGGGGAGTATCACACAAGAAACATATACATACGCATCTTTTCATGACCAATGATTGACAGAGCGGGAGGTGTCGGTCATTCAAAGAACATGAGGTGAGTGCTCTGATCATTTCTACGCTGAAACACCTACGTTTGTTGTCTCAAGACCTTGCACAGCTTACACACACACACACGCACACACACACACACACACACACACACACACACACACACTCACACACATCTATCTGATGAGCTTGATTTATGCTCTTCTGAGATCAGCCAAGACCACTTGACCTTTGACACAAAGGCACATGTGTTAAACATATCATAGCTGAACAATACTGACTTATTACACTAAACAGCTCAGCACATACCAGCAGATTAAGGCCAGGGTGTGTGTGTGTGTGTGTGTGCACGGCTGTAAAACTATCTGACTGCTTCTTTGTGTTCATGCCTGCTTGTGTGTTTGCCCATGTTTGTGCATAACATGCTTATTAATCCTGACTCAGGTGTTATGAAGTAAATATACTTTTAAATCTTACTCATGAGATGATCCTCTTATCACCTTTTTGAAATTTTTGAATTATTTTCCTATTATAACCTTCAAAATAACATGTTTTAACTTGTGGCAATAAGGACTGAGTTAAATGAATTGAATACTCATATTTGGTGTGACCATATTCTGAACACCTGGAAGTAGAACATCTACCAGTCCTCTTGAAAATGCAGCGAAAATACATAAAGAGTTTCAAAAACATCAAAGCAGCTTAAAAACAATCTAATTAGAAACATTCCTTTTCTGTTTGATGTGAAGTTATTTTATACCGTAAAACGTCACAACATGCTTCAATAAGAAAAAGAGAGGTAGCCCATTGCTCAAAAGTACATTTTTCTTGTGAAGAAATAAAGATGATGCCTCAAAATCTAAGTTAAAGAAAAAGACAAATGAAGGTGTGTTTCAGTGTTTTTTTTTCTTTTGTTAAAAAATCAGAATAGAGAGGTAATCGATTCTTGTTTTATTTTGACTCATGCAAAAATACAAATAATGGCTCATAATTCTACTATTCTTTCTTGTTTCCTTCAGTCTTTTTTTTCCTGACAGCACAGCTAATCAGAGCATTTTTTTTTTGCATGTTTTTACGCAAAAGAATATGTTTGGTCACCCCATTCATATTCACATTCATTATAATGGATTCATCACTACATCACGATTTGATCAGTTTTTTTCTGAACAAAAGAAGATGCCCCCATCCACAGTCACTAACTCTAAACACTGTATTTAGTTTTTCTTCTCACACACAACATATTTACTATACATGGCTCCTCAAAGTAGCATTAAGCTCATGTTCTACAAGGAATTTTTTCAGGTGCCTAATCTGAAGCATGAAACTAATTTGTTCGGTAGTGTACGTTAGTGTGTATTCCTTTGTGTGTAAAAAGCCCCCTCCATATGTCACTCTTTGCATGTTTGGGTATAACTTTAAGCGTGTCACTAAATCCCAATCTGAGCAGCAGATGACGGCTGTGTTTCGGCTGTGGACCAGCCCTGTGGTTTAGGTTACGACTCAGGCTGCATGTGTACACAGACTCTTTGTCGGGGTCCTTCTGTGAAGAAAACCTCCATTCAAGGGGACCCTGAAGACCACCTGTTAGTACCAACGCACTCCCTGCCTTTAACACACACACATGCACACACTTCAGCTCTGTCTTCAGGCAGCAGGGACAACAGCTGATGCACACAAGGCCACGACGAGCTCTGGAGTTTCTTTCTGCAGGAAAACACATGTACAAACAGCTGCTTCGTATTAGCTTCACCTTGTGTTTCAGTGAATCATTTGATGTTAAGCGGACGGTTTTTCATTCACTGCCTGGCCAAAAAAAGGTCACACACTCCTCTATCTCTTTTTGTTGGACCACCTTTGGCTTTGATTTCAACATGCATTAGCCGTGGCATTGTTTCAATAAGCTTCTGCAATGGCACAAGATTTATTTCTATCCAGTGCTGCGTTAATTTTTCCCTCAAGATCTTGTATTGATGATGGGAGAGTCTGACCACTGCACAAAATCTTCTCTAGCATATCCCAAAGATTCTCAATGGGCTTAAGGTCTGGACTCTGTGGTGGCCAATCCATGTGTGAAAATTATGTCTCATGCTCCCTGAACCACTCTTTCACACTTTGAGCCTGATGAATCCTGGCATTTTCATCTTGGAATATGCCTGTGCCATTAGGGAAGAAAAAAGTCCATTGATGGTTTAACCTGGTCATTCAGTATATTCAGGCAGTCATTCTTTAGCACATAATGTTGCTGAACCTAGACCTGAGCAACGGCAGCAACCCCAGATCATAGCACTGCCCCCACAGGCTTGTACAGTAGGCACTGTAAGAAGAGGCTTGTACCTATTTGCTTGGTTAAATCCAGGTGGCAGCTTTTTTTCGGCCAGGCAGTAAATGTAACTTGATTTGCTTTTACTGATTTTGATTTATCTAATTTTATACCTATTTTATTCCCCAGGTATGGCAGAAAATACATATGCATGTAGTAAATAACAATGCTGCCAGTTGGCTAACTGCTTCCATAACAGGTTAGGAATCACATGACTTTATAAGTGCTCTCAAAAAGCTCACTTTGAAGAGGACAACAAGACAATTGGGAACACAAGTTTTTATGTGAAGCGTCCATACATTCCTCCCTCTTGACAAACTTCTCCACTGATTTGCCTTGTGAAAGCTCAGAGCTCAAGAAGTGTTTTGTTTTAACTAGCATTTTGAGATTTGGCAGCAGACATGGAAAAAAAGGTATGTTTTGCTTGATTGGCCATTCAGTGATGTAATTTCAGTCATAAAATGTATTTACCTCTGTGTAGCATCTCTGTGTACTCTCCACATGTGTTCCTGCTTGCTAGTTTGGTAACAGTGTAGCCTCTGTAGCTTTAAAATTCAAACAGAAACCTGGATGCTCTTACCACTTAAATAAGTAGCATTTTTGTCTACATTAAGTCTTTTACTGTGAGTAGTATTCACCTCTCAGCATGTCTAACATTGCTTTACAGATGATGAGTTAAGTATTAGTTAATACTGAACTAATGTTTAACTAATACTAAAAAAGTATGTAGTTAATAAAGTGTTTCTGGTTTTTTTTATGCATTAGAAGTCAAATGTTACAGTGACTACCTTGTTAATGACTGAAGTTGATAAAACCCCCTAGCTACAGGGGAAAGAGTTAAGTGTGTTTCAGAGGATTTAGCTGTAGTCCATCTTAATCTCTGGGATCTAGTGAGTGTGAGCAGACGTCCATAAAGAGAAGTGTGTGTGTGTGTGTGTGTGTGTGTGTGGGGGAGTGTCAGAGAGTTTTGTGAACTCTCTGGGGAACCCACAGAGAGCAGCCACAGGAGGGAAGCTCATTCATTCATTCATACTCTCTGCAGTGGTTTATGTAACAGGCTGCACCATAACTAAAAATGGAAATGTGCGCAAAAAGGAGCAGTTAATTTGAGCGCTGATGTAAAAATATCAGGGCCTGTGAATGGAAACTAGATAAATACAAAGCTAAGATAACAAACATGTTGTTCTAAGAGTCATTTTGCGTTTTGCAAAAATCCTGCTTAAGTAGAGGAGGTGAAGGAGGATGAAGGTATGTGGTATGATAGTAAACTCACAGTCTTGCTCCACACCAGTCCTGTAGTGTGGTGCTGCTTGATAAAGGCCTGCATTTCAGTCCAGATTGACAGGTATGAGCGCACCCAGTCTACATGACGTCTGTCCCTGGAAGAAAGGGTGAGAAATTATGATGATGACAGTAAAACAGAGAGAGGGTGAAGGAAAGAAAGGACAATTTATTAAAAAAGGCTGAAACAGGCGACTGTAAACAAGAAAGCTGGCGAAGCGAAGCATAGAAAGACTCTCTGGGACAAGTTGCATTAAGCCTTCAAAGAAACATAACATTTTCTACAACACTGCACAATTCACTGTCGCATTCAACCTAAACTTGTGAAATTTATTAAGTTTTTCCATTATCCAGCTGCTGCTCTCAATTCACATCTTTGCAAAATAAAATTCAAACAGCACATTCTTGTTGAGTTGTGTAATCTGTCTGACTTTATTGTTTAATGCTTGATGTTCAAAATATTGTCTGTATGAATAAATTCATGGATTGAAGTTGGTGTGCAGGTTTCCTTTTATGGTAACACTTAAAGCGAGATAACAAACCAGTATTTCTGAAGGGATCCGTCCTCTCTCTAAGACATTATTTACATCCTCTTTCCTTTCATCCATCTTCTTTCCACTTATTCATTGATTCTACCTTTAAAATAGCTCCAAAAACACTCTTTAAGAGGGGGAGAAGGATATTTTTGCCCTTTGTCAAAAGGACAGCTGAAGAGAGATGGTATATGTGGGAAGTAAAGAGCTGGGATGACATACAGCAAGGAGTTACTGCTGAGAGTCCATGTTAAAACTAGAATGGGCTTAATCCTTTCATCTATTTATTGCATGAAATCTGTACATTTCTTGTCATGGGATACTTTCCATCAAACTATTCAAATGTCTTTGTCTTAACCTTCATTTACAGAGTCAGTAAAAAAATGTAGAGTCTGGACCCAGGGCCTGGATTTTCATCATGGGGAGTGATCTGGTTTCTGTTTGTGATATGTTTGGGGTCCAAGCAGAGATAACCAGGCAGTTGCCACGCACAGCTTTCATGTTATCCCATCTTTTATTGGAGATAATCAGGCAAGAATCTATTTGTAATTGTAGCTGTGGTTACATAATGAGAGGGTTTGCTTCTTTTCCAGCTCCTACCACTGACTTAAGCTGCTCCAGCGTAACAGACTTTCTGCTGAGAAACACTTGAAACACATGAAGGGGCTCAGCTCCAGGGGATGTTATAGGTCAAAAGTGATGGTGTTTACGTCTGCAGCACTGCACAGAAAAGGAAATCTCTGAGCTGGCAGTTGTTGAATCGCTGGATCGTTTGCATTTATTACTGGAGGCATGTATGACAAAGGGTCTTCAGACAATGTTGGGCAGTGAGTTATGATTGGTTCCCAATTTGCATCCAAAAAATGGATTACTCATTTAAAAAGAACTCATTGGTCAGGATATTAACTTTAATATTGTAAAATGAAAGACACAATGGATGCTCTGTAGCAAAACAAAAAACAAAGAACAATCTGTTGCTCTTTAGCTATGGTTTCCAACTTTAAAAAAAGGCAAATACGGTGCACATTTTGGCTCCTAAGAAGGCACTTTAGTAAGTTTTGGTTCCCAAGGGGCACTGTAGTGTGTGTTTTGGCTCCAAGAAGGTAAGTTTATTGTTTTAACCAGCCAAAAAAGGCAGATAGTTCTCCAATCAGGAAGGCACTTCAGCATTTGTTTTGGCTCCCAAGAAGGCACTTTAGCACACATTTTGTTGACAAAGAGGTCACTTTAGAGCAAGTTTTACATCATATTACCCCCTTTTGTGTACACCACTGGTTTCAAACATAAATTCATGTTATCAGTGGGATAAAAGGACAAACCTTTTGTTGTTTGAGCTTAAAAAATTTAAAGTTTTCTGTCTTGTTTGGGTTCATCTTGGAATTGTCTCCACAAGGCCAGGAAGGCAGAGAAATCTTTCAATTTGTTTTCTGTTTTTCCTGACTGACGGCAAGTTTGTGTTTATATATGTTGAAGTGAGGACACTCAAGTAGCAGCAACTGTGCAGTCAAGATGCACCAGCCCAGATAGTTTTATTCTACAAAGAATTATAATTAGTTTAGCCCCTTCTTTTACTAGACATTTAAGATGACCCCACATGGGATCCCCACCCCAAGGTTGAAAAACACTATACAAAGTATAGTATAACAGTGATATGTAGTTATCGAATCAATAGAGTTTATGCTAACTAATCCCTTATAAAACTCAATGAAAAGAGTTACGTAATCTTAACTTGATGACCTGCACTGACATGGATGCTCTTTATAATGTGAGGAATGAAGAAAACACCCAGCACTTACGTTTCCTTGTAATCTTTCAGTACTCTGTTGGTGTAGAAGGTGGCAGCATCATTCATCTCCTTCACATACGGACCTGGCTTCTGACTCTAAGAGAAAGACAAAACATTTTTCAAAACATATCAACTGTGAGGTCTAAACTGTCAAATAGACTATTCGTAAAGACTTCCATTTTTGGCAGATTTGCCACCATTTGAGACTGAGAGGCTGAACGTTAATTGTGACACTTGGTACTTAAACGTGTGTGTTATAAGTGCTCTCCTGACAGCAGTGAACACAGACCAGAGGCAGAATCAGAATTTTTCCTTTGGGCACTCAAGTGGAAAAGCTTTGATCTTAATCTGAATGAAAATCATCCCTACAGTCAGAGTAAAATGTGAAACAGAGATTGACAGAGAGGCAGATACGGTTTGTTGTAAGACAGGAAAAACATGTAAGGCTGGGATTGGCCACACTCATCTGTCTGTCTGTCTGAATTAGAGAGCAAAGGAATGAGTTAGATTCTAGATAGCTTTCTCATTATTCCTTTTTTGAAAATAGTGAAAGAAAAAAAAGTTTTGTCTTGAGTTCAATATTTTGTAAGATTCCACGTGGACATAATTCACGTCATTTTATGTACTTGGCTTACAGATTTAATCCCAATAGTTATCACTTTATCCATTTAGAAGTAAATTTCTTTCATTTTAGGATAATTTTTCGTCCTGATATAAGTGTGTTATATTTCTCCTCACCACAGCCACCCAGCCCAGAGCGGGGATGCTCTCACTGACAGCTGACAGGTGGTTGAAAAGGCTGCTGCCACGATTTCTTTCTCTGAAGCTCTGGATCTCCTGGATGTGATCTGAAATTGGCTTCAGCAGGTCCTGCAACTCCAACTGCAAAAGAAGAAGAAATAGACATTTTATGGATTGGGTTACTAGGGTCAGGGTTTCAACTCCTCAAAGAACGTCATACATTTCATTCTGATGAGTTTGTTTCACATGCACAACTCTGTCTGAGAAATTTTTCAGATGCTTGATATTTTACAATACCCTTGTTGTTTCCTGCCCACCCACACCCAGCCAGCAGAAGTAGCCAAGGCAGTAATTTGTAAACGAGGCTAAAGGACAGTTACTAATTTTATTAGCCAGAGCCTTTTTCCACTGGAAGGTCCAGATCTCAGCTCCAGTGAAGCTCTCAGCTCCCTCCCTCCTCATTGCTCCAATCCTACAAACATTCCTCGGTTCATTGGGAGATCCCTCTGGCCTTGTAAGGCATACCGCTCCTCCAGTGTTTACAGTTTACCTAACCTGCTCCTGTACACACCAAGATCAGGAACACAATGTTGCTGCTGCAGCTCTTTCTCTGATCTGCAGTGGTCTGTTGCTGGTTTATGAAAAAAATACTTTTAATGATCTGTGACAGAGCTGTTTCTCCATGAATAACATAGAGCAGAGCACGCCTCTGTTTCTGAGGCTGATTTATTAGAACAAGCAGAGTTTTTACATGGATAACATCAGCGGCTTCTTAATTATATAAACCTGTATACAAAGATTGTGTTTTGTCTCAATCTGCGATTTTGTGCTTGCGTGCAAGAAAAGACACAGAGGTATTCTCTCTCCTGCCTTCAATCGGATTCTTCGCTCAATCAGACACACATGATCTCCATGAGCTGAAATACTCGCCTCTTTTTCTGTTCTTCTGGCTTCCAACTAATCCAGCGAATATCTGTCTTTTAGCAGCTTTCAGGCAATATGGGTCTTCCAAAACAAATATCGTACTTGAAACAGGGATGTACTTGGCGAGCTTGGGAATGTTTTAGATGATTTGCTGGAACAAGGTGAGGGTATATCACAAAGGGAAAATAACATAAGATGTCACCAGAGATTTTTATTAATTTATCAATGATCTTTTTCCCATTCATCCTTTATCCTAATCTCTTAAACTGCAACTATTTTTGTGACTTGTTTTCCTTTTCATGACATTTTTATTACACTGGTTATTTTTAAATCCATTACTTTTGAATCCATTTGTTTTCTGTTTGACAAGAAAGTTCTCCAAACTCATAAGAAAAATGATTAAAAAACACAGATTCCTAGATCCAAAGTCAACTACTTGAGGTGTCTCATCAATAAAACGTTAAGTTTTCTGTCAAGGAACAGGAACCATTTAATCTTCACATAAACAGAACTGGAATTGTGGAAAAATAACAACTTTCTTATCAGAATAGTTTCAGGTTTTGTCGTCAAGGCCCCCTCACTGAAAGTATGACTTGTATTCTGAAAATCACAGCATAAATCCGAGCTTGGACTTTCTGAGTCAAAATTTTTGCCAATGTTGTCAAACACACTTGAAACAACACCACCCACCTGTATTTTCATTATTTTGCACTGAACATAAATAACATATAACAAATGTGAAAGGAGTATGTACCATATTACTGTATGCTATTGCTAATTCCAACAAAGAAGAAAGTTGACAATCTCCGCAATTAGGTGTGCAGAAAAAATGTCACTGTTGGTACTTGGCTAAATTAGTAGTGAAATATCGGCATGTTGGATATTTGCCAAAAATCCAATATTGTGCATCCCTACTGGAAACAGGATCAAAGCTTGGATAAATCCAAAGATTGATAAAAAAAATACTCTACCAGCAACTCTGAGTTATGATGTATTTATCAACACAATCTGTAAAAAAAACAGGTTTTTGCTGCTAGCACACTCGCTAACCTCTAGGCTTGCTCTGAAGGGTTTCTACATGGATACAGATTCTACCGAAGCAGGGGTTAGAGACTATAAAGTGGATACAGACAGAAAGAGAGCGAGCTGACAAAGGATAAAAAATGTCAGCTCACATTATTTGATGGGTTAGCGAATGAGCTCACTGTGTTACAATAGCAGAGCGTCCCAGCTTCCTATACAAGCACTGGATCAAAGGAACAGATTGGAGGGCAGCAACACCAGTGCAACTCTTACAGGGTTTTTTTTTTTCCTGAAAACCGTGAAGGTCTGTACTGTGTGTGAACCAGCAACACAGGCAAAATCCCCCAAACTCACACACACACACACACACACACACACACACACTCACACACACTCACACACACATGCATTAAGTATACAGGCCAACTTGAGGTCACATGAGAGAGGCTTACTTTTTTTGCTCCCTTGCTCTCTTTGTCTTACACTTTATCTAACTCTCTCTCTCACAGTCACATACACTGTGTGTGTGTGTGTGTGTGTGTGTGTGTGTGTGTGTGTGTGTGTGTGTGTGTGTTACACACAGGCTCAAATATAGAACATGCCCATAAAAAGTCAGAGAGCACAACACAGCTGAGCTGAAGAGAAAGACCAGAAGTTTGTTGGCTGTGTGTGTGTGTGTGTGTGTGTGTGTGTAGTAGTTAAAGGGGGCTCTACTGGTGAAAGTCACACACACTTTTTCTCCACTTCATAGGCTCCATTTGAAGCCAGAGATATGGATATAATGACCAGTTGATGGTTTATGATTGTGTTTGTTGAGTGATTTTAGGAAAGGGTTCAGGATGTTTCTGAGCAAGACTTCAGTGCTGGGGCTTGAGAGCATGTTGCATTTTATTATGTTCTTCAGGAACAGAAAAATGATACTAAACCTCATACAGCTAGTGCAGCCTTAGCTTGACACTGGCTCATCTTTATTGGACATATTTTTAATCTGCTTTACTGGGAAAGTATTAACTCGGTACTGCGTCTTTCTATGTATTTTGGTTAAACTTCGGCATTTTTCTTTAAGGAATCAGAAAATACAGCCACGATGATTCTTTAGGACTAAAAGGTTGATGCACAATCTAAGATAAGATAAGATAAAATACTTCATTCATCCCACAAGGGGAAATTCACTGTCACAGCAGCAAAGCTTAGTGTTGAGTGGTGAATGCAGCCAGACAGGAAAGTAGTGAAGGAAATTCATTGCAAGTGAGATGATGGGAGAGATGACATTAATATCATTGTATCAAAATCATCACACAGGTGAGCAACCTGTGCAAGCATCATACCTAAGCTATTGATGCTAGGCATATATCCAGTTCATTAACTGCATTTTCCCTGAGGCAGTTAGTGTCATCAAACATTGTGCTCTACCATCATGTAACAATTACACAGTAACGCCCAACCACAGCATCTTTTTAACATTGTGCCCTGCGTCTTGATCAACTCTTCATCCGAAACTCTGAGGGTCATGTGTGAATAAGCAACACTGGATAATTTCAGGGTAAGACTGTCGAGGATGGGTGAGTGAAATGACTTTTATATTTTACACACTCTTAAACTGGGCCCTGTAAAGGAAACTTATGAATTTATTTTATATTCCTTTGTAGCATTATGTTATATCTCTGTCCTCTCTGACACTCCACCCCTCTCCTGGATGTGTCCCACTCTCTCTCTTCCTCAGCAAAACCCTCACTCTTTCCTTGTTTGCATTTCTGACAATCACTGAACGCTCTTTTCACTGCCTCTCATCCAATGACCTGACAGATACAGAGTAATCACTTCCTGGTGGGCTCTATGGACCCATCCACACAAACCCCACACACACACACACACACACACACACACACACACACACACACACACACACACACACACACACACACAAACAGAAGGCCAATGGGATGATATCAGCTCTCTCTCACACACACTTACACAGACAGCTTTCTCTAACACCCCCCTCTCTCTATACGTGAACATGTTGGGAATGTGTTGTATTAGCGTTTTCGTAGTCAAAGAGCAGAGT
>RPOG01003331.1:0-41163 GCA_008086565.1 Thalassoma bifasciatum
GAGGTGGAGAGCGAGGTAGTGGTGGTGAAATAGCCGTTTCCTTTCTTCCAATTTTCTCCTCTTCCCTCTTTCGCCCCTTCGCCTTATCACGGGTGACACTAATCCAATTTCAGCTCTGCTTGTGACAGCTCTAACCTGGTTTTTGTGTACCGATTCCAGCACCCTGCGTCCGTGTGCGCGCTCACACACCCAAACACACGAGTGATGCATGCATACTTTAAAAGGTCACATACAGTATACAGATATATATCCTCGCCGCATACACCCACAGATTTCCATACATCCAGGCTGCATTACACACACACTCATGAATGCGTGGCTGCACACAATAAAAAAGCCCAGTCACACCAACACTCTTTGTGTCTGCCTTCTTCCAGCTTCAACAGCAAATATATCAGCCGACAGAAACCGTGAAAAAGTGCTGTGAGACTGTGGTGTGTGTTCAAAAGGTCAAGGTGGACCCTCCATTCTCCTGTTTCTTCAATAAAACTGCTACTGTTGTATAAGCTGTAATGTATATATGTCCAGCTTTACATATAGATACAGTACAGGCCAAAAGTTGGGACACACCTTCTCATTTAATGCATTTTTTTCATTTTCATGACTATTTACCGGACTGACTGACTTAATTTCTGAAAGTGATGATGTCCACTTGTTTTTCTTTAGTTAGCTGATTGGTTCTTGCCATAATGTGAATTTTAACAGTTGTCCAATAGGGTTGTTGGCTGTGTATGAACATGACTTCTGCACAACACAACTGATGGTCCCAACCATAGACTGTATAATGAGTGGAGACAAAGTTACCTCAGTGCAACTATACTATAAAGATTAATCTTCCTCATTGTATCATCTTTTTTTGGACCATCATGGTTTTCTGTTTTGTCAAAACACAAATCTTGCAAATTACAGTTTATTGATGCAAATGAAGTATTAAAAATGTTGTGTTTCCAGCTCTGTGACAGTTCATTTGTATCCTGACTAATGAGGGTTTGAACAGTTTCCTCAGCCTCAGAAAAACTCATGAATAAACACAAATTACTGAAGATGTTTTGAGTCATATGTTGAAGCATTTCTGGGAATAATCTTGAACCCTGACCCTCTTTATTGTTCTCTCTGACCATAACAAAGGTAGGTTTATACTTGAGTCACAACATAGTAAAACTACAGCTGTGTACTTACATTTTGGGGCACATAAACACAATGTTTTACCGCTCTGTTTGGAGGAAAATGTTGGTGTAACAGTTGTTTTTGCAGGCAGCAGCTCTAAGTTTGAGCCGTGTTATTGAGCGCTGTGTACGCTAACTAAAAGTAACAAAGAAAGCTTTTCACTCCCAACCAAAGCGTTATCTAAATGTTATTTCTGGAGTAAGTGGAGGCAGTGAACAGATGCTGCAGCGCTGTGTTGATTTCACACCTTCATCGTGTTATTAGCGGGCTGCAGACGTCTGAGCGCGGGTAAAACGAGGACACACAGGGTGGTTACATAAGTGATAAATGAATCGTAATAACGACTATCACTTCTTTACTCATCTGTTCCTTTTTATCAGCTTCCTGTCAGTGGGACTCGGCACTAACTGGCATTTTAAATGTAATTTACTGATCTGCCATCTGCCCACACTGATTGTTATGGGCCAAACAGCCCACACTGGACTCAAAGACACCAAACAGCAGAAAATGATGCCCATGTTGGAAACTACTCAGTTAGGATTTGATGTTTGAATCAGGATGTAAGAGCACATTTTATACATCATTTATGGTGACTGTTTGGAAGAAAACATATGAAATATCTCATGTAAACGAACTCCGAGCCATCGACAAGCTGAGCTGCATCCAGTGAAGTATTTATCCTCTCCAACTGAGGGAATAAAGTCAAAACAAATTTACGACGGACGGAGCAGCAGGCGAGTCCGTGCAACAGGTAGGAACGTGCAAAAGCAACATGACAGGATGAATAAAAACACCCAGGATAATCGTATTCAAGCAGAGAGGAGTGAAAGACGTCTGCACATCCATCTGTCTGCACAAAGCGTTGATATTAAACTGTTTTCATCATCTACCATCTGCCTCTGTGCACGAGCCGAAAATACGTTTTTATATCTTTTTGCTTCCTTTGTTTCTTCTGTGGACGTTTGTTAATGCACCTGTTTAGGGAAGCAGGTGGGAAACGCGAAGAAAAAAGGGAAAAAAAATGCAACAACCACTCTTCAGATCCCCAAACTAACAACAATAGTTTCTTTAAAAACCTGTTTAAAATATTTTTAAAAACATATTCTACCACTTTGAGGATTGTCACATCACTACAGTTGGCTGAAGTTTTATTTTAGCCCTTTTCAAAATCTCATGAAATCATCCACTCACATATTTTCGGGAAAATCATTGCAGAATAACATCGAAATAGTTACTTTTTTAAATAAATAAGTGTTTTCTGCATGAAATAAATGCACATGCACCAGAACACTTAAGTAAATAGATAAAATAGTACACAAAATTGCCCAGTTTGTCAAATGTGATGCAAGAAATATATGGTGAATGAACTGATAAAGCAGTATTTTCTTTGCGGATTTTGTTAAAAGGGTTAATAAACATCTCAGTTCCAAAAAAAATGGAATTTTCTGACTTTTTTTTGTTCAATTGGGCTTTTTCAGGGTTTAAAAAAAAAAAAACTCAAATAGTTATCCAACAAATGACTAACTCTAAGCCAGAAATAAAACCGGAAGAGAAGTTCGGCAAAAAGTAAATAGCAAGGAGCTGAGGTCAAAGTAGGAAACTTATTCAACCACTAAAGCTAACTTTTAGGGATGTAGGTATATAATATTATTATTTTAGAAAAGTTGCAAAAGTCTGACTTTTTTATACAGAAAGACTTTGAGAGTTTAACCCATGACTTTATCACCAGCTGACAAGGATAAAATACTTTAGTACAAAAAAACACAACAACAAAAAATCACAGCAACACTGGCAAAATAAAACACTGGAAAAACTGGAAACAATAAGGAGTGGCTGGAAAACACCAGAACGGCAAGTGAGCTGACCTGAAATGAGAGGAGAGACGTGACTACAAAATCAGACATGACAAAAAGAGACAACGCCGAAGTAAAAGGACGCAACTTAACCGAACTGACGAGACATGACACCAGCGTTCTTTACTATAACTTGCCAAAAAAGTCTCTAAAAATTCAGTCTGTTCAAAATTCTGCCATCAGAATTTTAACTATCTTTGCTCAGCTTTGACATAGTGGTGGGAAAATAAAGGGTTGAGTGTAAGTATGTATAAATGAAAAAGAAAATGGGCCTGAGACTGCTCCCTGAGGAATGCCGGGAGAACAACCAGATGTGTTTCCACTCACTATATCCGTTTGTTGTTGTTGTGAAAGAAAATTACCATCTGGTTTTGACACAATTTGCTTTATTTTGAAAGTCACTGGGCAGTTTTAGGTGGTTTCCATGCACGACTTCCTGTCCCATATTAGATGCTTCTTGGAAAATTGAAGGAAGGAGGTTTGCATATCTGCTGCAACCTGCTGGAGTAGGGAAGCAGCCAGAGTGAACTCAAGGTGAGTTGACATGTTGAGTTGAATTCTCCTTAGTCTTTCTTTTCTTTTTTTTTAAAGATATTTTTTGGGCTTTTCTAACTTTAATTGGATATAGGAGGACAGTGGATAGAGCAGGAAAGGGGGAGAGAGTGGGGGAATGATGTGAGGGAAACAGGCTACAGGCGGCAATCGAACCCGGGCCACCCGCTCGAGGGCAAACCTCATGGTGTGCGTCCATATCCACTTGGCCATCTGCGCCCCGAAACTCCTTAGTCTTTCTAAGAAAACCAGCAATCTGCCCCCAAAAGACAAAAAGAACCACCACCACCAAATTGTGCTCACCGTATGAGAAAATTGGGTGAGAGAAGAAGAAGAGGAGGGAGGTGAGCAGCAAACATCCCATTTCCCAGTTTTATTCCCCACTTTCCACTGGGAATCCTCCTTCAATTGGCCCCCCTCCCACACTCAGAGTATGTTTTAGCGCGGTGGTGTAGTGATGTTTAAATGGAAGGCAAGGTCAGGGAGTCTTTGTCAGGATGCTCCGCAGAGAACAACACGCGGAAAACAAATGATGGTGAAACAAAAAGCCTTCGTCGCCCTCCACAGAAAGCGCCGTAATTGCATCAGAAAGTGGTAATTTAAAACGGGGTCGTGGCCAGGCTGCGGTAGGCGAGATTATGTACGCGTGAGAGTGTGTGTGTGTGTTCATGCGTGTGTGTGTTCGTGTGTTTCTTGTTGCAGGGGTCTCAAATGGTGAAGCAGCTCAGTTGGGTTTGTCGTAAATCATTCCCACAACAAGGCGGCAGTCTTTGAGATCACAGCTGAGGTATTGTTTACACTGAAATAATGGATGAACTTCACTCTCACTTTTAACCACATTCCTCACTAACTGTCATCCAACGCAGCCTGAAACCCGAGAGTTCCTCCTGCAGGGTCGATGATAGTAGTAATGAAATGCTTTGTGGGTAATAACGAGTTCTGTTTGGTCTGCTATTATTTCATAAACATCATCAGAAGAGTCTTAGAGCATCTAGACCTTAAGTACTTTCATGATGAATGGGAAAATTTCCAACACAGATTCATTTATTAACTCATTAAAGTTTTAGATATACAGTTAAAGTATTAAACCAAGTCAGTCAGACTTTCATGGACTTTTTAAAGTCTCTTTAAAGCTACAACACAATATCAAAAAAAACTTTTTTTGGTCACAACATGTTTGAAATTGTCATAACAATCTTACTAACAGGATATTTTAACAGAAAGTGCTTCAATTGCATTCAATTCATGCTGGGGGCGCTCTAGTAGGCCAAAACAAATGCTAAAGTGCCTTCTGGGGAGCCAAAACAAATGCCAAAGTTTGCTCTAGGAATCCAAAACAAATGCTCAAGTGCATTCTAGGGAGCCAAACCAAATGCTAAAGTACTTCTGAAGCAAAACAAATGCTAAAATACTATGTAGACAGCCAAAACAAATGATGAAGTTCATTTTATGAAGCCATAACAAATGCTCAAGTACTTCTGAACCAAAACAAATGGTAAAGTTCTCTGTAGGCAGCCAAAACAAATGCTAAACAGCCCTCTTTGGAGCCAACACAAATGCTAAAGTGCCCTCCAGGCAGCCAAAACAAATGCTAAACAGCCCTCTTTGGAGCCAACACAAATGCTAAAGTGCCCTCCAGAGAGACAAAACAAATGCTAAACAGCTCTCTTTGGAGCCAACACAAATTCTAAAGTTTGTTCTTGGGAGCCACAACAAATGCAAAAGCTTCCTTTAGGGATCCAAAACAAATGCTGAAGTGCCTTCAAGGGAGCAGAGACAAATGCTTAAGTTCATTCAAGGATTCCAAAACAAATGCTAACGTGGTGTCTAGGGAGCCAAAACAAATGTGTAAGTGCTTCTCAACCCCAAAAAATGCTAAAGTGCTGTCTAGGGAGCCAAAACAATTGCTAAAGTGCCTTTTAGGGAGCCAAAACAAATGCTCAAATACTTCTTAACCAAAACAAATTCTAAAGTACCCTGTAGGCAGCCAAAACAAGTGCTTAAGTTCATTTTAGGAAGCCAAAACCAGTGCTAAAATGCCTTCAAGGAGCCAAAACAAATGCTTAAGTTAATTCCAGGACTCCAAAACAAATGCGAAAGGGCCTTCAAGGGGGCCAAAACAAATGTCAAAGCTTGCTCTAGGGCGCCAAAACAAATGCTTAAGTTAATTCCAGGACTCCAAAACAAATGCGAAAGGGCCTCCAAGGGGGCCAAAACAAATGTCAAAGCTTGCTCTAGGGCGCCAAAACAAATGCTTAAGTTAATTCCAGGACTCCAAAACAAATGCGAAAGGGCCTCCAAGGGGGCCAAAACAAATGTCAAAGCTTGCTCTAGGGCGCCAAAACAAATGCTTAAGTGCTTTGTAGGCAGCCAATACAAATGCTAATGTTCCCTCTCTGGAGTCAAAACAAATGCAAAAGTGTCCTATAGGGAGTCAAAAACAAGCTTACTGGCCTTTTGGGAGCCAAAACACATTATTTTCCTTTTGGATGGTAGAATTATGAAGTTTTTTGGGAGATACTAAACCAAATCAATTACTGCTTGGGGTCACATTGTTGTTTCTTATTCCTTCAGGAGGGGCAGTTTTCAGGAGTAAAATCTTTTTCTAAAAAAATTTAGACCTTGGCTCCTGCATTTCAAATGGACATAGTTGCTGGGGGAAGGTTCTTTGGTTTAAAAGCACATAATTAAGTAAGACCCTGATGTTTTCAGACCACCTGAGTGCCAGTAGGAGCCTGTCAGTGGTTTAATAAAAAAAAAGATCTATATCAGAGGACTCACTGTACCTCTGGTTGTGCTTGCAGCTTTTAAAGTCTGTCTTGTTTCTGCTGACTAAAGAAATCTGGAGCAGTTCCAAACCTTTTGCATTCATCAGATATTTAGACCCCAAAATGTGTAAAAACAAGCCCCAGGTTTAAAGATACTAGACTTCTACTTGGAGTCATTGAAGGTGAATGAGTGTTGAGATTAGTTAGGAGCTCATCTGGCTTTTAGAAAACTGCTGATTTGACTCTGATAACTTTTAAATATCTGAAATTAGCCCCAGGAAAATAGATTTTGTGGGCTTTCTGTGCAGTTTTTTAAAAGATCCGGCACTTCTGCTGGTACCTGAATGCACTGTTGTAAACATATATCTCTCTCCACCTGCAGATTATGCAGACAAATGGAGGCACTTGCACTCCTGACAGTCTAAACCGCATCCAGAAACTGTTGAGCAGAAGGGGGGTTGTTAAAAATTAAATTACATCTTCTTTGGGCGACAGAAGTAGTCTGAGTGTCTCAGAGGAAAGCGAAATAGTCCTCACAGCCTGTCAGCCTGCAGAACAGGACAGGTCATCTGGCAGCCGATGACTCCCCGTAGCACCCTTTGGCATGATGAGCTGGTTAAACACCCCCTGCTGGATAAACCCGCGTAGTGCTTCTGTCTAACAGCTCTAACAATGGCCTGAGTCTGTGTGTGAACCCTCTGCAGACTCTCACTCCAAACACAACAGAGCGAGAGTGGACCGGATCCATAATCCTGCTTCTCTCCGAAGACTCTTCTTCAGAGCAGATGATGAAAAATGTGAGCTTGAATCACTCCGTCCCTCTGCTGTGGGAGGTCTTTTTTATCCTTCATGACAGAGGAGTACACAGACGTTTTGAAGGGCAGCGATGAAAGGGGGGAAAAAGTCACATACAGAGCATGTTTTGACTCCAGAGAGGGTACTTTAGCATATTTTGGCTCCCATGAGGACACTCAAGCGGGTTTTGGCCCCTAGGAGGGCAGTTAATTATGTTTTTTTGGATCCTGAGAGGGCACTTTTTCACAAGTGTGGAACCAAGGATGACACATTTGCACTTGTTTTGGCTCCTAAGAGGGAACTCAAGTTTATTTTGGATCCCAGGAGAGAAATTTAGTGTGTGTTTTGGCGCTTAGGAGGCCAGTTTTTTATGTTTCAATCAGCTAAAAGGGGAAATAAGTGTGGTTCACCAACCAGGATGGCACTTTAATATGTGTTTTGGCTCCCATGAGAGCACTTGAGCACACATTTTGGCACCAAAGGGGACATAACAGCACATTTTGTCTCCAAAAAGAGCAGCTTACAATGTTTTAACCAGCTAATGGGGCAGATAAGTGTGATTTGCCAACTAGGAGTGCACTATGGCATACATTGCCTCCTAAGAAGGCACTTAGCATGCATTTAGCTTATTAGAGTGCACTGTAACTCATTTTGGCTCCCAAGATGGAAATAAAGTGTGTGTTTTGGCCCAAAGGAGGGCAGTTAATCATATTTAACCGGCCAAAGGGGCAGATAAGCGTGGTTAGCCAACCAGGAGAGCACTTTAATATGTGTTTTGGCTCCCAGAAGAGCATTTTAGCACACATTTTGGCACCCAAGAGAGCAGTTTACAAAGTTTTAACCAGCTAATGGGGCATATAGGTGTGGCTTGCCAACTAGGAGTGCACTGTGGCACATTTTGCCTACCAAGAAGGCACTTGAGCACATGTTTTGGCTCCTGACAGCTCATTTTAGTGTATTTGTTTCCTGAGAGGGCCTTTAAGCATGTATTTTGGCTCCCAGGAGGACATTTTATCACACTTTTTTAAAAGTAAATGGGGCAAATGAGTATGGTTAGCCATTTAGGAAAGCAATCAAGCATTGGTTTTGGATCCCAAGAAGGCATTTTTCCCCAAGTGTGACGCCAAGAAGGGCACTTTTGCAAGTGTTTGGCTCCTGAGAGGGAACACAAGTTTATTTTGCCTCTCAAGAGGGAAATTTAGTGCGTGTTTTGGCTCCCAAGAGGACACTCTAGCATATTTTGACTCTCATGATGGCAATTTAGCACACTTTGGCTTCCAAGAGGTTGCTTCAGTGATTGTTAAGTCTCCCAGAAGGTCAGTCTATCCTGTTTTAAAGAGCCAAAGGGGCAGATTGGTTTGGTCACCAATCAGGAGGGTGCTCCAGCATTTGTTTTGGCTCTGGAGATGGCATTTTAGCGCAACTTTGGCTTTTTTCAACAATCAGGCCACCCCTTTGTGCACACCAATGCTTCATGATGTCGATATCAACATCTGCTGCATGAGGGCAAATCAGGTGACACTTGAGGAAAACATGCATGGTTTGAACATCTAGAGCAGTGATTCCCAACCTTTTCCAATTCAGGGCCCACTTTTAAGTCTCAAAAATTTTTCGAGGCCCACCTCTGACCATATAATTATGGGGGCTGTATAGTGCCTTGTTAGCGCTTGATTTGTAACAAAGACCCAAAAAGTAAGAAAAAAAAATGTAATAAAACCCGAAATGTGATAACTGGTCAATGATGTAACAGATGCTGAGCCCAGAAGGTGATAGTCATTTGCCCACAATATAACAACTTGTTAAATGTTGGGTCAGTGATTATAGTCTTGGCATATGCAACATTTGTTAGATCAAATCTCAGGGTTTTGTTAAATTTGGGGTCATGTTACATGTTGGGCTTTAACTTGCCCTCTTCAAGGACTTTTCTTATATACAAACGTTTGAACATGTTGAATATCCTTACAAATGTAACCAAGTTTTAATATTTAAACATTATTCTGTACATTTGTATCTTTATATAATTACCCTTCATTAAAATTCAGACTATTTTGAAAATGATTTGGCGGCCCACTTGCAATATCTTCGCGGCCCACCAGGGGGCCACGGACCACAGGTTGGGAATCACTGATCTAGAGTATAGTAAGAAATTAAGTTATTTATGTTTATTCTCTGGTGATTTTCAGAAGAAGATCCATTTTTGTCAGAAGATGCATTCAAGGTGCAATGGCTAGCTTCAGTTTTGCATTTGCACAAACTCCATTACCTCAGAAATGTGACGTGTTGAATTGTTTGCAGTCTTTGAATTTACTTTGCAAATTGGATTTAATCCAAGGGTTGAATTCCGATTATGCAAATCAATGCACACAGTTTAACGCAGAACACAAGATCAAATCTGGTCTAAAATGAGAATGTCAGCCAGCGTGTTCTGCCCTTGTAATGTGTGCGTTTGTTTGCCTGCCAGTGTAGATAAGGAGCTGCTGTGTGTTCGATGTAACGCCGTGAGGCTCGTATTGGACGCTGCGAAGCCCGGGCCCTGCCAAGTGATGGAGGCTGAGCGGGATCCTCCACATAGGGGGTAAATGATAGCAGATTGTTGGTCGCTCACAGTACATTTTACTCATTAAAGAGAAGCCTGCCACTGGGCCAAAACACTCATCTGTGTACAGGCTCGATGTAAAACAGGACGCTAAGTGATAGATGTGGAACAGTTTGCACAGCGTGTAGCGTGCAATGAGGAATATGTTCATTTATTTGGAAATAAAAGGAGTGAGTTGTTTTTCATTTGGACTAAATCACACTGAATTCAATCAAGCAAATATCTGTCCAACAGAGCGCTGAGTTACACTGGAGAGATGTCAGTGTTTGTGTCCTCTTTATTGATACTGAGATAATAAGTCTGTTATTTGCTTTGCCAAACATAAAAGTTGAAAAAAAAAATCTTGAAACACATGGAAACAACAATCCTAATTGAAATGTGGGGAGGTGACTGTACGACGTAACACTGGACTCACACTGGACTCACACCAGATCTGTTTTTTCCTTCATGCTATGTTGTGTTTTATGTGTGCTCTCATTGGTCAGCCTACATAAGATGACAACTTCTTAGCAAGGAAAGTAGCTATTGGCTCTCCTAAAAGTTGCTAGAGGTTGTTGTAGTGACATCATCGCTTAATTTGCTGGATCAGCTGGTGGCAGCTTCTTTCTGCATGTGCTGTCCATTCACGGTCCATGGCAGGACCCACTGCTCATTGACACCACTACCGATCTACACTAGAGTCACAGTTTTAACCTGTTCTCCCTCTGCACTCCCTCTTTGTAATTTCTCTAGATTTATTACATTGATACCAATGAAAAACGTATTCATAGCTACTGTGTAGGATATGTGTCATCAGACTTGGCAACCCAACTTGGTAGCAACAAGCATGCGAGTATCACCGGCACTTCCTCGCTTAAGTGACTCTCTACTCACCATCACTAGGCATCAAGGGTCAGCAAAGACACGAAATGTAAGAAAAAAAAAATGAAACAAAACCCAAACCCATAAATAACCGTCTGCCCATAATGTAACAACTTGTTAAATTTTGGGTCAGTGATTACATTTTTTGGGTTATACAACATTTTATTGCTTTTTTTCAAAACTACATTTCAGGGCTTTTTTACATTTGGGGTCATGTTACATATTGGGCTCTAACATGCCTTCTCAAATAAACCCTTTTAAATAAAACATTCTTTGCAAATAAAAAGAATTTTAAAGCTGTTGAGAAATGTAAAAAAACTTTTGTCCCGTAATTTTCACCTTGTCAAATGTCAGGGTGGTGCAACCGTAACATTAGACTTTTATTTTANAAATGAAACACACAAAATGAAAATGTATGAGTCACTACAGACACTTGAGAGATACTTGCCAATAATTTCACACAGAAAAAATAACAGGAACATATAAATATATTTTCATATATTTGGTTGAGCCACCTGACATTTTTGGGTGCTCAAATTAAAAATACTAAAAAATAATGAACCTAAAATCTTTGAAATGTTGGTCAACTACTGAAATCTGTTAGAAAACTTAATTCTTCTCTCAGAAATATGTTTTTATCCATTTTCAAAGAACTTTTAAAAAATGCGTTTTTAGACCCTCTTTTTGTCATTGACCCACATAACAATATCTCCAGGTTGTTTTGTTTTTGGTTGAGCCGGGATATCCATCATCTCTGAAATTCATGTCAACACATCACAGCTCCTGTAAACCAGCTCCAGTCGTACAGCTATCCTTTTGCCTCTTCTTGAAGCTATGATTTGATAATAGTTCTGACTGACCATGCCATCAGCCAATCAGATTTTGACAATATGACAGTTTTCTTATAGTTAAAATCACATAATGAGTTTTTTTTATAACACTTTCAGGGTTAGAGGCAGCACTGTGTTGAGTGCTGTTTCTCCAAAAAAAACCTGCAAGAGGGTGCAAGGTGGTTCCGTCACCGCGTCGTTTATATTTCTACATTTGCTTCAATCATCAACATACTTGGCGTCACGAACAGGATTTGAACCTGTGCAGGGAAACGCCATTGGATTTCAGTAGAAAGCATAGACTGTATAATGAGTGGACGTAAAGACGTTCTGCTCAAACTGAAGCCTCCAGCAGATGCCCCGCCCCCTGGTGTCTGGCTGCAGTATAGGTCATAAGCCCCGCCTCCCCATGTATTCCAGATATGAGCCGGAAAAACTTAAAAAAATTATGATACCTCGTAGAAACGTTTCTCTCATCTTTACGCTAAGGTGGTATGACGATGTCATTTGGCTGCATGGTGTTCAGGTGTTTATTTTTCTGAGAAGTTGGTTTCTCATTCGTTATTGGACGTTAAAAACCGCGATATAAGTTTCATTTTACGATAGTTGACAGCTGCCGTTCGTGAGTAGTTTTTATCGGGGATATAAGAAACTTCAGGAAAGAGTCAAAAGGAGACTAAACCTTCTGAAGAAGAAGAAATAAATATTTTTATTTCTCTTTTTTACTCTGCTCCACCGGAAATTCTCTACTGCGCAAACTCTGACTGCAGAATGGCGGCTAGAGAAACGGGGTTTTTTGGCTTCAAAAACGTAGAACGGTGACAGGCGGAAGCACGCTGTCCATTCTATATACAGTCAATGGTAGAAATATGAAACTGGCATTAGACAAGTTGATGACAAATACAGACCAACATCACCAACTGTTTGACCACAACACAGCACAGAGACATCCAGGTGACTAATACTTTCCCTTTACTTGTGCAAGTTTTTCGATACTTGTTTTCATTTTTTGGACTGTTTGATGGCATGAGTTTTTCTCTCTTTCTGGTTTTGTTGCATGATTTTGATTTGGAGAAGTAAAGTCATGTTAGAAAGGAATGAGTTACTAACTTTCTTCTGTGCCCTGGCTTCATGCTGTTGCACGTGCCTGTTAACAGCCTCTTGTTAACACAAATAAAAACTGTTTCAGGACTGATATCTTAACTTAAACATGCACTGTTGTGCAGTTTCTGTCCCTAAAACACTTTCAGGTCCGGAGATGTTTCCTCTCAGTGATTTGCATCGTAATGAGTTTTGTTGTAAAAGGAAAAGCCGAGCGCAGACGCAGGGGGCATGAAAGCGCTGATCAGTGTTTTCTCCGTGTGTTAAACATGAGAGAGTATGACTCATGCTTCCCACTGCCTGCTTCTCCTCATCCAAGTCTTTCTCTACGTGTTTCCATTTCCTCTGTTCTCCTCCGTATCTCTTTAGTGTCTCTCCGCCTCTCGCTGTGATTATGTGTCTCAAAAACAGTGGTTAGAGAAATAGTCAGATCTTTTATCTGAGTGAAAGTACCAACACCACAATATTTATAAAAATGTTGTTTCACCACTCTGGCGGACTCTCAGGGTGTTTTCACTTCAGTTACAGAGAAGAAAACAGACATGCCGGTCAGAGGAAGTCCTTCTCTCAAGTTTTTACTCACGAAACAACAAACAGAAACGTTTGGAGCGAAAGTAGTAAAAAAGGAAACGTCCAGTGTGTCTTCATGTGGTGTCCTTCACTGGAAAACAACTGAGGAAATTCAAACAAACAAGAAAAACAACTCAGTTTACCGCTTTCTCTTGTAGTCTGTCTCTTAATATAACAGCCCTCCATCGAATGACATATATGAGCAACATATTCATCTTTTGAAAGCTTATTTCTGGTTTATAACTTAAAAAAACGAGCTCTAAATTTAGCCATTCCCCATTTCTATACAGGTTAGTGTTTACAGTCTGAGCGACGTCACTGAGAATGAAGGTGATGTCAAGATGTGATGACTTGATGAACACATTGATACTCGGAAATTACTATGATAAAGTATTGATGTTTACTGATAAATGGGAAATAAAATCCCTTGTGTCACTTCTAAATTTCAGAGGGTAACTTACTCCAAGGTTGGTCCATAGGGTTGACTCTATTATGTGACTTTCTGTTTTGTTTATAGCTCCAAAATACAACCTAAAACATAAATATTGGCCAAAAATGACTGAATCCTAATGGCTGCAAATGGTCGATAAGGTATCCTTACACAGTGGTGTACACAGACATTTTGAAGGGTACTGGCAAGAAAAAAAAGGCACATACAGTGCACATTACAGCTCCTGAGAGGGCACTTAACAGCTTGTTTTGGCCCCCAGGAGGACAGTTAATGATGGTTTAACCCACCAAATTGGGCAGATAAGTGAGGTTTGCTTACCATGAGGGCACTTCTGCATGTGTTTTGGCTCCCAAGAATGCTCTTAAGCTCCTAAGAAGACACCTTAGAGCACATTTTGGTGCCTAAAGCATGAGTTTTGTTCTCTGAGACGGCACTTTAGAGTGTGTTTTGGCTCCCAAGAGGACAATTAATCATGTTTTAATCACAAGTTGGGGCAGATAAGAGATATTTGCTTGCCAAGAGGGCACTTAAGTGTGATTTGTGCTCCCAGGAGAGAACTTTAGCACATGTTTTGGCTCCCAAGAGAAAAGTTGAACATGTTTTAACCACCAACCAATGGGGCAGATAAGTGAGGTTTGCTTACCATGAGGGCACTTCTTCATGTGTTTTGGCTCCCAAAAAGGCACTTACACAAGTTTGGCTCCCAAGAATACTCTTAAGCTCCCAAGAAGACACTTTAGAGCACATTTTGGTGCCTAAGAAAGGTCTAAAGCATGGGTTTTGTCCTCTGATAAGGCACTTTCAAGTGTGTTTGGCGCCCAAGAAGGCAACTTAGAGAATGTTTTGCCTCCCAGGAGGACGGTTAATCATGATTTAATCACCAGATGGGGCAGACAAGAGATATATGCTTACCAGGAGGGCACTTGAGTGTGATCTTTGCTCCCAGGAGGGAACCTAAGCACATGTTTTGGCTCCCAAGAGGGAACTTTAGCATATGTTTTGGCTCCCAAGAGAAAAGTTAAACATGTTTTAACCACCAAATTGGGCACGTAAGTGAGGTTTGCTTACTGGAAGGACATTTAAGTGTGATTTTTGCTCCCAAGAGGGCACTCCGCAGCATGTTTTGGCTTCCAATAGGGAACTAAAGCACATGTTTTGGCTCCCAGGAAGACAGTTAATCATGTATTAACCACCAAATGGGGCAGATAAGTGAAGTTTTCTTACAAAGAGGTCACTTAAGCGTGTATTTTTGCTCCCAAGAAGGCACTTTATCACATTTTGGCGCCCAAGAGGCCATGTTGAAGCATGTTTTGGCTCCCAAGAGGAAATTCAATCATGTTTTTACCACCAAATTGGGCAGATAAGTGAGGTTTGCTTACCATGAGGGCACTTCTGCATTTGTTTTGGCTCCCAAAAAGGCACTTAAGCACAAGTTTGGCTCCCAAGAATACCCTTAAGCTCCCAAGAAGAAACTTTAGAGCACCTTTTGGTGCCTAAAAAAGTTCTAAAGCATGAGTTTTGTCCTCTGATAAGGCACTTTCGAGTGTGTTTGGCTCCCAAGAGGGCAACTTAGAGAATGTTTTGCTCTCAGGAGGACAGTTAATCATGTTTTAACCACCAAATGGGGCAGATAAGTGAAGTTTTCTTACTAGGAGGTCACTTAAGCGTGTATTTTTGCTCCCAAGAAGGCACTTTAGAGCATATATGGCTCCAAAAAGGGCTTTTTAGAGCATGTTTTGGCTCCCAAGAGGGCACTTGAGCATGTTTTGGCTCCCGGAAGGGCACTTTGGCACAAGTCTAGGTTCCCAAGAGGGCACTTCAGCATTTGTTTTATCTCCTGAGAGGACACCTGAACACTTTTTTAGCTCTTAAGAGGGTACTTCTGTGTATAATGCACCCAGGAGTGCATGTTAGCATTTGTTTTGGCTCCCATGAGAGCACCTAAGCTTCCAAGGGAGCACTTTAGAGTGTGTTTTGGTTTTGGTTTTAGCTCCCAGATGAGCAATTGATCATATTTTCACCACCTAGAGGGACATAATAGTGTGGTCTGACAACCAGGAGGGCACTTCAACGCAGGTTTTGTCTCCTAAGAGGGCAGTTTAATGAGCATTTTATCAACAAATGGGCTGAGGAGCTGGTCTACACAATGTACTGTCAACATAGACAGAGTTAAAAACTGGATGGGTCTCATTCCAAGAACGCAGCACGGAGTGTGTGGAGCCTCAAAGTGTGGTTACATTCTCACTTGTTGATCCTTCAGTTGTTCAGATCTCCGAAAAAAAACAACAACCCACTGACTCTTATCCAGCTTTTCTGGGACTGTGGAGAAACGTTAAACCATTTCTTCAAGATATAAAGTTGCTGACGAGTGAAGATAGTTCAGTCATTACATCCAGCAGTGGCTGCAAAAGCAGATGAGCCATAAAGTGTGTAAGAGGCTGCCTCTGGGGAGCTCACCGAGTACAACTTCATCTGTTTATTCATGAGAAGTAGTAAACAAAACATCTCATTTACTGCAGCTATATCTCCTTTATGCCTGGCTCGTCTGTGGACTCAGAGTCCTGCATTAACAGACGACCATGAGACCAGGTTCCTGTAAACCTTGAGCTGAACAGCGAGGACACACGGGTGCATTGTTTCCCGGATGCTGCGCCGTGAGATAAACACAAATATATCAGGAGGATGTTGTCAGTAATGAGGATGCTCGTGATGATGTGAGGATTTTTTTTTCCTGTTCCACCGGCGCCAGATGCTCGCAGAGTGCCAAAGACATGCACATGCACCCCTCTTTCCTCTGACTTTCCCCCGCTCCATCCTTCCATCCTTCCATCCATCGCCAGCCTGACACAACCATCTGCGCGTTAGCTTGGCAGCCTCTCCCTCCAGTCGATTTTCATTCCCGCGCGGCGCTTCGTTCCTTCCTTTTTCCAGGCCCTCGAGGGAATGTGTCAAGGTGCTGGAGTCCGAGAAGTC
Organism: Thalassoma bifasciatum; assembly: GCA_008086565.1. NCBI lineage: Eukaryota > Metazoa > Chordata > Actinopteri > Labriformes > Labridae > Thalassoma > Thalassoma bifasciatum. The sequence continues at coordinate 16,518 of RPOG01003331.1, forward strand.
CCACGAGGATGCCTGCGAAATGAGCGGCACAATTTGTAATTCCTAAACTCAACCCTGAGCGCTCCGTATTCTATTAACATTTATTAACCCTTTGCATCCCATCTAATTCAAGCCTACATACCATACTATGATTCAAAGCATATAACTGAGGAACAACAAGGTCAAAAATCATGGTGACATCTCATTTGAAAGATTTAAGTCTCTAGTTTCAGAAAATGTCATGTTTTAAATGTGGCTTAAGTCCACATCAGGATCAATCAAGCTGAAGATTTTTTTTCCTACTCATTTTTTATAACTATTTTTTGAATCATTAACTTCAAGATGCTTCATGCCAGACATAAAACATCCACCACATCATATATACAATACACCTTGTCATGAAATTTGAGCTTTCTGGGTAAAACTTTGTAGAAGTTAGAGAGTTTTTAGTCTCAGGTGACCAAACACCAGGCAGAGTTGTACCTACTGTCCACACTCTCGTCCAAAGACTTCGCACAAACAAAACCAGCTTCGTCAATGCGCAGTGTCCTCTTTTTAGTCAACTGTTCTCTCTTCGTGGAAAGGTTAGCCAAAAATCATAACATTGTAGTTCATCTTCAGTCGCGCACATGAATATAAATGAAGATGCACGCCAATAAATAGGTCTCGCCTGTGATCTAAATGGCTGCAACTGACTTTATGTGAACCGTAGGGCAATTGGATAACTAATTAGTGATTGACAGCTCCTCTACCAAACAAAGACCTTCTAATTGAGCTATAACGAGACCAGCGTGCGCTATTGGCCGGTCAAGTAGGGAGCTTGTTGTCTATCACAAGCTGTCCTGGGATGAAAACTCAACAGAAAAAAAAGTCACTTTTTTTTTGCAGCTAGAACCCTAAGGAGAATTTTTTAAAAAAGATTTGCTGGATTCACATTGAGGAGGAAATGCTCTAAGACTGTGAAGCTGCTGTTATTGATGAGAACGGACACGACAGACAGACAAACAACGGACTTTACAGGAGAAATTTCACCACTTGGAATAATTTGATGAAACAACACTTTTGATATGTTTGAACTCTGGATTCCTCTGGTGGAAAGGAGGGTGAATATTCAGGGTACGGGCATCAGGATGTGACGTAATGACCCCAAACAGGTAGGCTGCCTAGTTGTTTTGAGTGATTCTTTCACTAATTACGTTTCGTTGGTGAAGAAAACTGTAAAACAAACTTAGTGGCTGAAATGTGAAGAATCTAAACTTTAAGAATTCTGGTTTAAGCTTTTAAGAAGGCATAAAAATGGCAAACAATTTGTCAAAGACCTGATGGAAGGTAAGATGTTAAAGCGTATCAAAGGCCTGAGAGGAAACGACTGGGGAAAGTACTTTTTGATGCCGTTACTGACAGCACTTGGATTTTTTTTTTTTTTGCGGCTCTATCTCTCCACTTTCATCCTGACTTCAACGCCACCCGAGGCCAGAGTTGGCAGCTTTTCTTTTTTTTCTTTGAGTGTGATTACATTTTCAGAGATAGACTCATTCCAATCTGGGCCCAGCGAAACTGTATCTGTGTAGAAAAAGGTATTTTGTTCATTTCATTTTTTTTTTTTCCATCTCTGTAGAAATTGAGGTACAGTTAGACAATCTCGGCCGCTGTGAGAGCGCGAGCGCAACACGGGAGAACAATTCAGTCAGAAAAACAACAGATGGTGAGGCGTGCCGAGCAGGAGGAGGGATGGGGCATATTGTTTTTTTTTTCTGTGAGGTAATAAAGGAAATATAATACAACCTGATCACATGCTCTCCTCCTTCTTTGTGTCTCTCCTCCTGCCATGCTTCATTGTCTTAATTAGCTCTGTTTCAAATTGTTCAAGTGGGTTTTATTGCCAATCAGATCGCCGTGGAGCCCCGGAGGTCCCTGTTTAATATTTTATCTGCAGCTGTGTGGATACCATCAGGAGAGATTCCCCATTCCTCTCATTTCATTTTAAGCTCTCATTTAAACCCCTGCAGCTCAGAACAGAGGTATCATATCCCAGACTAAATAATGATGATGACATTTACATGACTAATTGATGCTACGGTACCATCCCGGCTTATTACAAACGCACACAAGCGAGAGAGAGAGAGAGAGTGAGATAATCCAGGCTGATGTGGAGATTAAAATCGTACAGATTTAGAACAGAGGTATTAGCAAGAAAGAATCTAAGCTGCAGTCGTCTTTGATGCAGATATTTCAGATTTTGTCTGATCTTTGCAGAGAAAATACCAGAATGTGACTCTGTGTTAGAAAGGTCATTGTGTTTCTTATTTCACGTGTGATAAAGCTGCCAATTGTGAGGCTTTTTAGCCGCGTGCAGATCTGGATTTAGGCTTCTCTTAAAGCATGAAATTTGCTGACTTTGGGATCAGAGATCATCTTAAAGGGACAGTGAGGACTTTCTAAGTGATCTTAAAAAGTATCACATATAGATACATGCCTGATCAGAATCCCAAATTTGAAATGAGATTATTACGTCTTAAATAGGTTATTTCTAATGCTTATTCTACTAAGGCTAAAACACTGGCTTAAGGCTAAAATAATGGTTAAAGGCAAAAACATGGGCTGAAAGCTTAAACATGAGCTCAAGGCTAAAACACTGGCTAAGGGCAGAAACACAGGTCAAAGGCAAGAATATGAGTATAAGGCTCAAACACTGGCTGGAGGCTAAAACATTGACTAAAAGCTAAAACACTGGCTCAAGGCTAAAGCACGGGCAGAAGGCTAAAACACAGGTCAAAGGGTAGAACATGAGCTTTGGGCTAAAACTCAAGGTAAGGGCTGAATTGGGGCAAAAGACTTAAACCTGGACCAAAGGCTAAACTATAGACTAAAGGCTAAAACACTGGACTTAAGGCTAAAACAGGAGCTGATGACTTCAACATGGGCTTAAGGCTTAAACACTGGATAAAGGAAAAACACTAGCTAAAGGCTAATATATGAGCTTAAGGCTAAAACACAAAACAAAGGCTAGAACACTGGTTGGAGGCTAAAACATTGACTAAAGGCGTAAACACAAGCTCAAGGCTAAAGCACGGGCAGAAGGCTAAAATACAGGTCACAGCCTAGAACATGAGCCTTGGGCTAAAACTCAAAATGAGGGCTAAATAGGGGCAAAAGACTAAAACATGAACCAAATGCTAAAACAGGAACTAAAGGCTAAAACACTGGTCAAAGGCTAAAACAGAAGCTGATAACTTCGACATGTCCTTAAGACTTAAACACTGGATAAAGCAAAAGCACTGGCCAAAGGCTAATATACGAGATTCAGGCTTAAACACGGAATTGAGGCTCAACGAGAGAGTGATAGAGCATGAGCTTAAGGCTAAAACACAGGTCAAAGGGTAGAACATGAGCTTTGGGCTAAAACTCAAGGTAAGGGCTAAATAGGGGCAAAAGACGAAAACATGGACCAAAGGCTAAAACACTGAAGTCAAGGCTAAAACAGGAGCTAAATGCTAAAACACAAACTAAAACATCGGTTAAAGGCTAATATACAAGATTAAGGCTAAAACACGGAATTGAGGCTCAACGAGAGAGTGATAGAGCATGAGCTTAAGGCTAAAACCGGGGTTTATCCTTTCTATTTTTGAAGTGAATGGTCATTCTAACCCATGTGCAGCAGTTATTCTGCAGTGATCTGTTCAAACCTGAGAGTCTATCAATAAAATGAAGAGCCAGGTTACGTTTGCTCTGCTTGGTGAGGTTGGAGTTGGTAGATGAGCACTGGTAGGACACAACCAGTTTGTGCAATTGGGGCTGATAACCTCATTTTAAATTGTAGATTTTGATCAGGTTTATATCAAGAAGTGACACTTTTTCAAGATCACAAAGAAAGTCCTCACAGTTCCTTTACAGTACAGTTAAGGTGAAAATGGAAGACACATCCTGTTTATAGGTACGGTAACAGGTCTAAACGTGCGGGTGCAGGGTGTGGTGGCGAGAAGAGGTGGGACTCTGCAGGAGGTTTGATTCAGATGCTGAAGGAGGAGGAGGAGGTGGAGGAGGAGGCGTGGATGTGTAAGTGCACGCTGCCGTATGTTCAGAAATAGATATGGATTAAAAATGAGAGAGAACAGTGTGCTCTTTGCCATCCTGAGCACTCAGCGGTGCGGTGTGAGAGAACTTTAATGGCATAAAACAGCACAGCGCCCTGCGAGCTGCACGTCAGAGCGCGGAGCAAGAGAAATAATTGATTACAATGTTCGGCGGCTTTCTGCAGGTAAAAGACATCAGCTTTATGTTCGAAGCAACACTGGCTTCTCTAATTAAGTGCCAAAAACATCAACAACAACCTCTGCAGGTTTCACAGAGTGATTTAATAACTGTGGCGTTACACTCCCCTGTCATACAGGTGGAGGCTCTGACTTTAATATCCTGTCAAAGAATGTTTTGCTGAGCATGCGAACTTTTTCACTCCCGCTTCAGAACTCGTACGTTTAGAGATTCAAGCTTTTGCACAATGAAAACAGAATCAGTAGACTCTGGATTACTAAGCTCTGGAGGTTTTACTTAGTTTGCATGCAATCTTCCTAAATAAAATTCACTTTTTTTAATCATTACAACCAAACAGAAGAGGAATCATGTGTCAACTGGTCTTCTTGCTTTGTTCTTAGACATTTAAATCTGTAAAACTATGCTACAAACTTACAAAGTTTGCTTGTTGTCACTTTTCAAACAACAGTAAACTGAAATCTAAGCAAGTCATATGTCTTATTTTTAGTAAAATTTGTCTTACTATTCTTGATTTGAGCCACATTTACTAGACAAGGTCATAAAAATGTCTCATTTCAAGTTTTTTAAAGACAAAAATGAGGCATCAATTGCTAGTAACGAGTAAAAAAAAAAAAAATCTGCCAATGGGATAAGATAAAAGATTCTTGTTTTAAGACATCTTTCTAATTTCAAGAAACTTCCCAGGTGACTTCGTCTTATCCCATTGGCAGATTTTTTTGACTTGTTACAAGCAATTTACACCTCTCAGCTGGGAATGTTAAAATTAAGATTAATATTTAAAACCAACAATTGGGTTTTTTATTGAATTTGGTTGAAAGTGTTGTGGGTAAAAAGACTGTGTGTGGATCTTGCCACTACAGAGTCTGCTTGTTAATTCAAACAAAACTCAAAAAGTCCCAAAACAACAGAAATCAAGAAACTCAAAAAAAAAAACCCATCCTCAAATTCTAAAATTAACCTAAAATACACGAGAGAGGGAGACACGAGAAACACAGAATATCACATGACAATGACCCAACAAAAAAAGAATTCAAGACTGGGATTAAATGGATAAGAGTCTAATCAAACAGGTGTGACATGAGCCACAGGTGAAACACATGAGGGCAATCAAACAGGAGGGAAACTCAAGAGCAGGGACAATAACCCCTTAACATTCCGGGTCATTTTAATGCAACTACCTGTAAAACGACCTCTCCAAATAAAAATTGATGCTGTTATTGACACATATGGAGTTCATACCTGATTTTGCAAGAGGAAATGAATAAAACAGCCCGAGCTGATCTCAAGTTGGGAAGACTTTACTGCAGCATTTGTGCTTTTGAGAACCTACAACACGTGTTGTGGACCAAATTATTTTACTGGATTATATTCACTGGATCTCTACGGACAGAATGAGACCAATCTGGAGGAGAATCACTGATGTTTGAGCTGCAAAGAGCCTTCAAAAACAAGAAAAGTCGAATTTTGACAGTTTGCATTCCTGTAAAAAAAGCTCTTTGTGTTAACACTGCAGTTGCTGCATGTAAAAAAAACCTTTGCATCATCGAAAAGAGGAGACTTTCACGTTACTTTTGATATGTATATTGTCAGGAAACGTCATTGATACGTATGCGCACATGGCCATAATGTTTTTCGACGATAGTCACGTCCCCAGACTGGGACGTAGGAGTGTTAAGGGGATAACTAAGAAAAAGAATAACTAAGTCCAAGTCACAAGGGACGGGAGAAAATACACAACAAGAAACACTAATAAACTTAAACCATAGACACAAACGTGAAACAGAAACTGCAATGAACCAGAAAGAAACAACCAAAACCATAAACCCTAAACCAGCTAACAAACGAACAGTTTCATTTAGATAAGAAAAAGGAGAAACAACAGGGAGGAAGAGGGGAAAAAAGCAAATCCTAAACTTGGCTCTTGTGGGGAGGACAGTGTTAGATGAGGAAAAAAAAACACCTCAGCACGTATGCAACGAAATAAACCTTTACAACAAAACTTGAAGACTTGCACATGTGGGAGGGGGAAGGGTGTTGGGGAAGTGAGGTGTCACAGCACAGACACTAAGGGGCGTGCACACAGCATTACTTGGCAAACTGTATTGTAGTGAGGGGGGCAAGATGGCATTGAGTTGTTAAATTGTTATATCTTCACACAGACTCAACATCGTCTGACTCCACATTAGTATGACATTTTTATCCGTGTGAGAAAAAGCAGCAGGATTACCAGAATTTTTCACTAACAGTGTGAAAACAGACCTTCAGTTTTCATATTCAGATAATACTCTGCGGGTTTATTGTTTTATGTAGAGCTGAGAATCTAAAATTCAGGCTGCATGGAAATCAGGAGAAGCTCAATTTGTTGCTCCGGGCTCCAGAGTCTTTTCTCCAACCTCTTGACAAGCGCTAACATTTGGAGCTGAGGTGTCTGAATTAGAAACATCTTAATGTTGAACAGGTCGCAGAACTTAAAGTCTGTTTCCTATTTAAGGATCAGATTTTTCTATGGGAACCTGCTGTTTTTAAAGCAAACACAGATAGAGGCTTTAGCGTTGAAGTCTTAAGAAAAAAAAAGATGAATTATTCTGAGTGGGTTGAACCGCACTTGCAGAAAGCATCTTCCTCCTTCTTGCTCTTTTGGCAGAGTCAAAAGGTCAAAAAGTTGCTCTCTTCTCAGAACAAATGATCAAGAAATGAAGACAAAGCCTCTCATATGTGGAGATTTGTAAAATAAATGTAGAGTTTCATACAAGCCCCTGAGAAGAACCCTGTTGACCCAGACCGTCCCGCAGGTGCCCCCTTCTTCCCTCAGCTTTGATGCGCTGGTTAATAAAAGATGGTGGTCAGCTCCTCTTCCTCCTGCTCGGGGCAGCCTCCCAGGCCTCCTGTTACAAGGATCTCTCTCCGAACCTTTTTATGCAGACCGCACAGACCGGGGAAACCAGCTTCCCTGCCCACGGCTACTTGCTGCGCTTTCCTGTTTTTGAGATCGAGTCGGAAGTTCACGCAGTCACCGGGAGACGAAGAGGAGGAGGAGGAGGTGGAGGAGAAAAGGAGGAATTCAGTGGTTAATTTCCATGTGAGGGAAAAAAATAACCACAGAATTGCCTTATGTAATCTTTTCTGTCTGAGTCTGCATCCTCCATTTATGAGGCTGTAAACAGTGTGTGTGTGTGTGTGTGTGTGTGTGTGTGTGTGTGTTTCATCACCCCGAGGCGACCGAAGCCGTGCTGTTGGAGCGCTACAATATTAAAATGTGAATAATGCATATGATCCACCTTTTCAGTATGAAGAAAACCGGTCCATTAGGAAGCTACAGAATGAAACAGGGGGAGAGGAATCAGAAGCAGCGGGCGGTCGAGCACAGAGGACCAGTAGGAGAGCGAGCGCTCAGGAGCTACAACAAACTATTTGGTTTAAAAAAATGCAACAGGTGGAAGCATGCTGCAATAAAAACAAGAGACATAAAATCACAAAACAACTATACAAACAGGACGTGCTGAAAATTCATGCACACACACACACACACACACACACAAAAACACTTGCAGAAAAGAAGCTGTTAAGTTTCTCCTCAGAAACTCTGACAAGAAACTGAAAAAAAGACATTTTATTTTGAAAGTCAGCTGGATGTTTACCATAGTTTAAATGTCTGACTTCCTGTGCAAAGTAATGCTTGGCTGCAAAATTTGAAGTCCTGATATTAAGGACTTGAACATAACGCTAGGTAAACATCAGACGTGTCTTTGTTCCGTTACTCTGGCATCCATCAATTTACACCAGTGGCTTGTTCAGTCTGACTTGTTGCAAGACCGAGGAGTTCCCACTCTTCCCACCTTGTTCATGTCTGGTTGTAAAACCCTGAGACTCCTGGTTTGGCTCCGTCTCGACTGTCGGTTTGTTGTTGTGGTCAATTTTTGTGTTTTGTTTTTATGTGGTTTCAGAGCCTGACTTCCTGTCCTGTTCAGTCTACTCTATGTTTATCTGTGAAATAACATTTTTCCAGTGGTGTGCCCTTTGTGAGACAAAATTTGGCCAAGTGCCCTTTCAAGGGTGAAATGATTGCTTAAGTGCCCTCTTTGGAACCAAACTTTGACTAAAAAGCCCTCCTGTTGAGTGAACTACACAATCCTGCCCTTTGGCTGGTTGAAACATAAAACGCTGCACTCAAAAGAGCCAAAACATGTCCTAAAGTGGCCAAGTGGGCAGCAAAAGTTGTGCAAAAGTGCCAACTTGGGAGCCAAACTTAGACCAAAGTAACTTTTTGGGAGCCAAAACATGCTCAAGTGCCCTCCTGGTTGGGAAATTACACTGCTCTTTTGGCTTGTTAGGCATGATATACTGACCTCCTAGGAGCCAAAACACATGCTAAAGTGCCTACCTATGAGCCAAATACACGAGAACATGTACTCAAGTGCCTTCTTGGGAGAAAAAAACATGCTAAAGTTCTCGTTTTGGAGCCAATGTTTTGGCTAAAGTGACATTTTGGGAGCCAAAAACATGCTTAAGAGCCCTCCACTTCGGCAAACCACACAATCCTGCCCCTTTGGCTTGTTGAAACATTACAAACTGCACTCTAAAGACCCAAAACATGTCCGTAAATTCCCTTTTAGAGGGCAAAACTTATGCTAAAGTGCCTACTTGGGAGCCAAAACGTGTTTAAGGCCCCCTCAAGAGCAAAACAATGATAACGTGTCTTCTTTGGGGCCAAATTTGGGCTAAAGCGACTTCTTGGGAGTCAAAACACATGCCGAAGTGCCCTCCAGGTTGGCAAACCACACTTATCTGCCCCTTTGCCTGATTGAAACTTGAAACTTGCGCTGAAGTGCCTACTTGGGAGCCAAAATATACAAAAGTGTCCTCTGGGTTGTTAAAATGTATTCCTAAGTGCCTTGGGAGCCAAAACATGTCCTAAAGTGCCCTTTTTTTGGGGAGCAAAACTTGTGCTAAAGTGCCTTCTTTGTAGCCAAAATATGCAAAAGTGTCCTCTTGGTTGTTAAACGTATTCCTAAGTGCCTACTTGGGAGCCAAAACATGTCCTTAAGGCCCCCTCAAGAGCAAAACAATGATAAAGTGCCTTCTTTGGGGCCAAATTTGGGCTAAAGCGACTTCTTGGGAGTCAAAACACATGCCGAAGTGCCCTCCAGGTTGGCAAACCACACTTATCTGCCCCTTTGCCTGATTGAAACTTGAAAAAATGCACTCTAAGGAGCCAAATCATGTCCGAAAGTGCCTTTTTGGTGTGCAAGACTTGTGCTAAAGTGCCCCTCAAGAGCAAAACAATTCCAAAGTGCCCTGATTGGAGCCAATCTTTTGGCTGAAGTTACTTCTTGGGAACCAAAACACATGCTTAAATGCCCTCCTGGTTGGTGAACCACACGATACTGCCCCTTTGGCTTGTTGAAACATGAAAAACTGTACTCTGAAGAGCCAAAATATGTCCTAAAGTTCCCTTTTGGGGGGCAAAACTTGCGCTGAAGTGCCTACTTGGGAGCCAAAATATACAAAAGTGTCCTCTGGGTTGTTAAAATGTATTCCTAAGTGCCTTGGGAGCCAAAACATGTCCTAAAGTGCCCTTTTTTGGGGGGCAAAACTTGTGCTAAAGTGCCTACTTGGGAGCCAAAACATGTTTAAGGCGCCTCAAGAGCAAAACAATGATAAGGTGACTTCTTGTGAGCCAAAACACATGCTCAAATGCCCTCCTGGTTGGTGAACCACACAATCCTACCCCTTTGGCTTGTTGAAACATGAAAAACTGCACTATAAAGAGACAAAACATGTCCTGAAGTTCCATTTAGGGGGCAAAACTTGTGCTAAAGTGCCTACTTGGGAGCCAAAATATATAAAAGTGTCCTCTTGGTTGTAAAACGTATTCCTAAGGGCCTACTTGGGAGCCAAAACATGTCCTAAAGTGCCCTTTTTTTAGGGAGAAAAACTTGTGCTACAGTGCCTTCTTTGTAGCCAAAATATGCAAAAGTGTCCTCTTGGTTGTTAAACGTATTCCTAAGTGCCTACTTGGGAGCCAAAACATGTCTTTAAGGCCCCCTCAAGAGCAAAACAATGATAAAGTGCCTTCTTTGGGGCCAAATTTGGGCTAAAGTGACTTCTTGGGAGCCAGAACACATGCCGAAGTGCCCTCCAGGTTGGCAAACCACACTTATCTGCCCCTTTGGCTGATTGAACCATGAAAAAATGCACTACAAAGAGCCAAAACATGTCTTAAAGTTGCCTTTTAGGGGGCAAAACTTGTGCTAAAGTGCCTACTTGGGAGCCAAAACACATGCTGAAGTGCCCTCCAGGTTGGCAAACCACACTAATCTGCCTCTTTGGCTGGTTGAAACAAGATAAACTGCTCTCTTGGGAACCAAAACAATGAAAAAAGTGCTGTTATAGGAGCCAAAACATATGTTCAAGTTCCCTTTTTTGAGCCAAGCTTGGATTGAGGTGCTTCTTTGGAGCCAAAATATCTGCCAAAGTGCCCTCCTGGTTTGCAAACTACACGAATAAAATCAAAACTGGTGAACTGTTTTATAGGGAGCCAAATCATGCTACACCTTTTTTCTCTGTGCATGCCACTGAATCTACAGCTAACTAACCATAGGCGGGGAAATTCAAAGACCGTATATTCAAAATGAGCCCTCAGTCAAATGGTTTGTGAGTGTCACAAAGTTTGAGAAAAATAATTAGTGTTTGGGACCATTAATGTGAGCAGGAAACAGAGATATCCTGTGATGTGAAAACTAACCTCCAGTAATGAGCAATAAAAAAAGACCAGCTTTGCAGCGACATCGTTGATGAATACTCCGCCAAAAACACTTTATTTATCACCCAGCATCCCGCGCAAACATCTGGCCAACACCTGCATCTGCCTCTCTGCATCTCTTTATCCTAAACCTCCTCAGAGGAACGTCTCCAGGTTTCACTCAGAGAAGTAAACAGCGGCTTATTTTTCCCCCTGCCAGCGAACAGATTGATCTGTATTTTCATCTTTTATTGGATTCTCTCCCTTCCTGCTCTCTTCGAGGTAAAATATCCATTTTTGGAGTGTATAAGAGGAATAGTTGTGGATGATTTCTGCAAGGAGCACTCACTGCCAATATCCCGTAATAGTTCGGACAACATAGGGTTTATTTATGGGCATACGTTCGCAGTTAAATATTAGCTTTGGCTTCGTCTCCTGCCAGGTATCATAATATCTGAGCAGCAGCTGCATGAGTAATAAGGCGGGCTGTGCAGAGATAGCATGCTCAGCTGTAACCTTTACACTCCCTGTGTTGATGTAACCTGATCGATAAGCTAACACACATTTGAGGAAATATAAGGCCAAGAAGTCACAGTCCACCTCTTTGTGACCTTTAAAAGAAATCCTGGCCTGCAGCGAGCAGAGGACGGCTGAGGTTTGGAGGAACTACAGACGGAAGGTACCAGAAAGGATCAGGTTGAAGCAGAGCAACAACAACAGTGTTAAAACCCCTCTCTGTGCTAAATGGACTTGTTTGTGTGCTGTGAAAAGGGGGGGGGGGGTCCTGTCGGGGCTGTGATGTCATTCACATTTGATGGAGTTTGATGGAGGTAACCTTTAAAGTATCCCACTGCTGCTCACTCCCAGGTGACCTTTTCATTTTTGGAAGGATGGACTCCTTCCTTCAGGAGCTAACCTGTCCTGAAGGAGTCCAGACGGATTTCTCCTGGTTTCATCAGCTCATGAGAAAAGAGTGTTTGTATATAACAAAAAGCCTGTGTTTGATATTGATTCATTGGGGCTGAAACTAATCATTAGATCAACATTAATCCATGTCATTCTATAACAAAGCTTTTTCCTTCTACTTCTGTAAACCACACTTGTAGCTGTCGTTATTGTCTCAGCATTAGTTGAGATAGAACAGGGATGCCCAAACTATGGCCCGGGGACTAATTGTGGCCTGCCGTCAATCCTCAAGCGGCCCCCAGCTCTCATCTCACCATGTGTTCGTTTTGTCACTTAAATGAATCATGTTCCAACTGTTTACATTCACAGTTTCTGTCAAGTGCTTGGAATAAATCTTAATATATCTGGTAACGTTTCACAAAGATTTGGACTCTGCATAGTCAACTTTTGAAGCTAAATCTCTGTACAATCTGCAAAAAAACTCAACAACTTTTACAACTGACATTTCATTCATTTGGCATGATGCAAAATGTATTTCATGAGTTGTTTAGATAAAAAAAAAAACACATGAGAGGACCAGAAAACTCAATTAAAGATATAGAAAGGTCAAAAAAAGACAAAAGTTAAAGCATGAAATGCTTCAGAATGCAGGATCAGAGATATTTGGGGTTTAAAATGTTTTTATAATTGTTGTATAAACAAACATGATAAAGTCCAGATTCTGATCCTGCCATAAAATTGTTACATATTTTTCCCAGGTTTGGTTTTATAGAGGGCTCATTTGTAACTTCACTGTCCATAAGAGCCGGCCCTCGGTCATTTTCACAGTTTCCAATACGGCCCTTTTGGGAAAAAGTTTGGACACCCCTGCTGTAGTTATTGTCTCAGCATTAGATGAGACATAAGGCGCCTTTTCACTGCAGGAACTCTCCCCAGGATCTAGGCACCTGTTAAAGAACACTGGAGTTTATCAACAGCAGGAACTAGGGTCTGAATTTAGTCCCAATTTTGGAAATCTTCCTCCTTGAATAACCTCTGCTCAGATAAATAGCTTAAATAGACAAAGACTAATCAAACTCAAGTGTGGCATGAGACACAGGTAAAACGCATGAGGGGCAATCAAACACAAGACCAGGAAGTGAAACACTGGGAGCAGGTACAAACTGAATGATGCATCATCTGTGATGTAAAATTGCTGCATCTGCACCGCTTGAAAATTATTTTAAACAGTTGTGGAGATGTTGGTGGAAGTGTTTGAGGGCTGTGTTGGTCCAAAACTACTTAAAATGAGCCATGAAGTGACTCGTAGTCGTATTCTTTGTGTAAAAATAAGCTTTATGATGATTTAGATGGGTCATTCGTGTGCCTTAAGTCTGGTCTTTTGGAGAAGAGTGACCAAAGTGATACTGGACAGTCCTGGGGGGGCTGCTGGGGCGCTGCAGGAGGCCAATGGAGCTTGAGTACAGCACAGTATGGATGGCCAGTGTGACCGCACCATCAAAATTCCTGGACCTTAGGTTAGCTTGGAAATAATGCAATAAACTGGACTTATAACATACAACTGGTCTGGAGCTGCTCCGTGAAATAAACTGTGGCAGCACTTGGCCGGACTCTCATATAACTGAATGGATTTAACTGTGAGTGAGAAATAAAAGCACCAATGCTGAAGTAGGATCTCTTTAACAGATCATTCCAGTTGTCTAACCCTCGCGGTCCTTCCAGCGTTTCTTTAGTAAACAGAACAACCACAGAGCCACAGGTGCTCTCCTGTCACTTTCAATTAGACGCCAGTTCTCCAAATGCAGAGCTCTGCGAAGGAAGTGTCAGGGCATCATTAGCAACGGGTCAAACTGTATTATGCTCACACAGCCCGATCGTTATGGCCCAACAGGCCGGCTTTTTCCACAGCATACAGAAAAGAAGCATCACTGAAAGGTAAACAAGACTTCACTCAAACATGCAGAACATTCCTGAAGGATTTTCCCGTTCAGGACTCTACAGTGAGCTCTGTTTTCTCCTTAGACAACAGCTCCACTGTCCAGCAGCCGGTGCCGGAGCAGACACGGCGTCTGTTGGAGCTGAAGAGCACGTCTGATGTTGCGCCAAGCCCCGAGGACACAAGTTCTGCTTCAGCAGCCGTTCTGCTCACAGGTAAACCTGCTTACTGATGCAGCTCACCGAGACCTGGAGAAGCAGCTTGAACCGACGGGATCAGGGAGGATGAACGTATGTAGAGGAAGATAATTACTCTATAGCCGTCAGAGCTGCAGAAAACAAACAAACAGATGAGGAAATGAGTCTTTTAATGGAATAAACTGCCTTCAGAGAGGGCACATCTGAAGCAGGACTTCTTAGAGTTTTTTCTGAAGGGACTTTGTTTTAACGCACATGTAAGAAAGAGCTAATTAATTCACAAACAAAACAATTTCTAGGTTTGTAAGTTCAATACAGTTTCTTTGATGTGCAAATTACACACAGTCTCAATGCTGCAGATTTGAGGCTTATTCAAAGGTGCTTGGAAATTGTCTGCATTTATGTTCCAGTTGATGCATCTGTGCAAACATGAACATGGTCCTGTGAAATCAGGACTCTGACTCTGGTTCCCTCCTTGGCACAAATTTTGCACCCACTCCATCTTCCTCAGTCGCCTGCAACACAATCCCCCAAGGGTCAGTGCTCGGTCCTGTCCCGTTTGGCTTTGCCTGCTCCCCCTTGGCCACATCGTAGCTCCCATAGGTTTCACTACCACTGCTACGCTGATGATACCCAGCTCTACATCTTCACCAAAACCATCACTCCTGCCATCTTTCCTCTCTCATAAACTGCTTCAGTTTGTGTGTTTAGATGCAGCCTGAGATATTGGACCATGAGACACCTCGATAATGTGTTTGCTATTGCACTGCAGTTGCACTCCAACCCAACGAACAAACACTGGAATAGAATTGGAATACTTTACTGGTCCCACACTGGGAAATTGTGTTGTTATATCAGTAGTCCAACATAAAACAGATGCAAACAAACGCACTCAACGTATAAAATGTTGAATCAGAAGATATATTTATGTAACGGTTCTCTTCGTTAGGTGTAACAAACGACAACTCATTGGCAGACTTCTGGTATTTATTCACACCTGCAGAAGACATTAAATAACTTTTAGTGTCTTCTGCTCTTCCACATCTGCACTTCTGCCCCCTCAGCAAAGTTCAACGAATTCCAATTCCTGTCTTAACCCTCAATCTCAAAATGCGCACTCCTGCGAAGTGCAAGTGCTGTCCCGATTCTCAGAATGTTAAAGTTGAGGGGCAAGACTGAGGGCTGTATCTCCCTCAATACTGAGATTCTCCGACACCACCCTTGGGACTAAGGGACATCCAGAATGCATTGCGCATTTCAGCAGATAAACATGGCATCAAAGAAGGCGAGCTACAAATGTATTTTCTTTTTTAATGGAGATATAAATATTACGAAAACCATTCTTAGTTTAGACCCATTTTATGGATATTTTGTGACTCTGTTACATATACACTGAGATTTAATTTAACATATCTATTGGTTTAAAAAATGAAAAATTGAATGCAAAACTTACTTAGACGTCAGATTAATGGAAAAATTGAACAAAATAGTTGCTTGAGTTAAGAGATGTAGCTTTGCAAAACACAGTGGTGATAGGTAAATATGTAATAACAGTACAGAGGCTGACCAGTCAGTAAATTACTTTTTGTTATTTGTCTCATTTACAGCATGGGATCATTTCTGCCTCATGGTCACACGTTCAGAGCTCTCTTATGCTTTTTTGTACCTGGCAGAGTGCCACCCCGATGCACAAATAAGCACTGAAAGCAGAGAAAACCACCAGAAGAAACAGAAAAACAATCTCTGCTTTTTTTTAACCTCGATCCTCATCTCGCCACCTCCTAACATCATCATCATCATCGTCATCAAGACCAGGTACTTCACTTTGGAAGATAGAGCTTTCGCCATTGCAACCCCAACTTCCTGAACTCTCACCCTCCAAACATGTACAACTCTGACTCACACTACCCATTTAAAAATCAACTTAAAACTATCACCTTCAAAGTAAAAGTATACAACATGTGACTTACACATTCTGAGTATTTAGAAAAACACTTTATGGGTCTTATAGTTTATGATCTTTTCCACAGTTTCAGAGCTGAGTTACCATCCTGTTGACTTCTCATTGACTTCAGTTTAATATAAAGCCGATAAACAGAGAATGTGTTTTGGAAAGTGTCACACACCTATAATGACGCTGAACAATCTAAAGGCAGGAGTCAGTCGCTGAATTAATTATCATCCTTCCCTCTGCTGAAACAGCGCTTTGCCTTCAGGCTCTTTCCATTAACCTTCAGCTCTTTTTAAAACACACTCGTTAATGATCAATCCACTCAGAGCAGCTCCTCGTAATAAATCTATTAGTGTCCAATGTTGTATATTTCTTCAGGCACGCCCCGAGCTTAACAGGTTTCAGAGCCTCTTTGTCTCATTACAGTAGAAAACATTTGAAAGCTGACGACCTGTTTGCACAGAGAGCGTGTAAAAAGCTGCGAGGCTGAAGAACTCAAAGCTGCAGGAAGAGGAAATCTTCAAGTTTTGTTTCCTGCTTCTTATTTTTGACTGATAACATGAGTCTGAAAGTTTCTCAGAGGAAAAGGTGGATTCTCGTCCTGTTGAAGGGAGCAAGTTGGGACCGTCCTTCCTCTGCGTCCCCGCTCGGCAGAAATCGTGCCGAGCGCAGCGAAAAAGCAGCGGCGTGTTTTGAAATGGATTAATGCCCCCACAGTTTGAGGTTAACAGCCTGTCGCGGGGGCTACCTTATCAGACGGCCGAGATCAATGACACAAACACAT
This sequence comes from Thalassoma bifasciatum, assembly GCA_008086565.1. Classification (NCBI taxonomy): domain Eukaryota; kingdom Metazoa; phylum Chordata; class Actinopteri; order Labriformes; family Labridae; genus Thalassoma; species Thalassoma bifasciatum. The sequence continues at coordinate 33,285 of RPOG01003331.1, forward strand.
CCCAGCGGTCTGCGGCGCGGCCGGACGCTGCACCAGGAATGAAATAAAATCATTACCCAGGAGCTCCTGAAGCTCTTTCACACCCGTTTGTCACCTGAATCTCACACGGCGTTAAGAGCAGCATTTATTGACCTGTGTGGATGAGACGAATATTCTTGGTGGAGGAGTTTCAGAACGTGAAAACAAGGCAACACATCAGAGCAACAAATGCACTCCTTGGTAATGGTACAGTAGAAAATCTGATTTAGCCATTTCTTGACTTCACGGGAAGAAATCAGCACTTTACAAGAAACGTACACACTCTCTTTAAAAAGCCAACCACTTATCTGAGTGGATTAATCATCTGATGTGTTAAAGGCTCTGTGAAGACTATTTGTTTGATTGCATTGACACCAGTTGCTGGAATCTGTAGTGTTTTTCCCGAATGAAGACTCTTTTTTTTCCACAAGCATCATCACCCGCTATTGTAAAGACTATTTGTTTCAAAAGTAAAATGATGGAGAGATGCTCTTCCTCCAGTTCTCAGTTGCTTCATTTAACTAATCTGACAGGAAGACAGTCAGTGAGAGGCCTCTGTGTGATAAAGTTGTTGATTTAAAGGGACAGTGTGCACTTACACTACATGGCTATGGGGCTGTGGGAACACAGGGTGTGGTACCAAAGAACTGTAGGAGCACAGGATGTAGGAACATAGGGCAGTGGGGTTGTAGGACTGAGGGATGTGGGAAAATTAGAATGTGGGAACGTAAGGAATGGAAAATACAGAATGTGGAAACAGGCTGTAGGAACATGGCACTGTGGGAACATGGAGCTCTGGGAACATTGGGCCGGTTAAACAAAGAGTGTGGGAACATTTGACTGAGGGAACATAAGCCTGTGGGAACATGGGACAAGGGGAGAAAGGGGGTGAGGAAATATGGGTTTTTGGGACATAGGGTAGGAACAAAAGACTGTGCTCACAAAGGTTGTGGGAATAGAGGGCTGAGGGAACATTGTTCTGTGGGAACATTGGACAATGAGAACATGGAGCCATGGGAATATAGGTTTTTAGAACTTAGGGTCTGGGAACATAAAGGACTGTGAGATCATTGGACTGTGGGAATATGGATTTGTAGGAACATTGAACAGTCAGAATATTGGACTGTGGGAACATGGAATTGTAGGAAAATTGGAAAGTTAGAATATAGGACTGTTGGAACATTGGACTAAGGGAACATTGGACTGTGGAAACATTGGACTGTGGAAACATTGGACTGTCTGAACAGTAAGATGTTTGAACATTGATCTGTTGGAACATTGGACAGTCAGAACATTGGACTGTGGGAACATTGAACTGTGGGAACATTGGACTGTGGGAACACTGGACTGTGAGAACTTTAAACTGGGAACACAGGGCATCTGGAACGTTTGACTGTGGGAACATTGGAGAGTCAGAATATTGGACTGTGGGAACACTAGACTGTGCGAACTTTAAGATGTGGGAACATTGGACTGTGGGAACATTGGACTGTAGGAACATTGGACTGTGGGAACATGGAATTGTAGGAACATTAGACAGTCAAAACATTGAACTGTGGGAACATGTGACTGTGGGAACATTAAGATTTGGGAATATTAAATCGTGGGAACATTTGACTAAGGGAACACTGGACTGTGGGAACTTTAAACTGGGAACACAGGGCATCTGGAACGTTTGTCTGTGGGAACATTGGAGATTCAAAACATTGGACTGTGGGAACAATAGACTGTGAGAACTTTAAGATGTGGGAACATTGGACTGTGGGAACAATAGACTGTGAGAACTTTAAGATGTGGGAACATTGGACTGTGGGAACATTGGACTGTGAGAACTTTAAGATGTGGGAACATTGGACTGTGAGAACTTTAAGATGTGGGAACATTGGACTGTGGGAACATTGGACTCAGAACTTTAAGATGTGGGAACATTGGACTGTGAGAACTTTAAGATGTGGGAACATTGGACTGTGGGAACATTGGACTCAGAACTTTAAGATGTGGGAACATTGGACTGTGGGAACATTGGACTGCTTGATTATGGAATTGTAGGAACATTCGGGAGTCAAAACATTGAACTGTGGGAACATTTGCATGCTCCTAATTCTTCAGTCATCAGGGCAAGAGAAAAAAACTAAACAAGTCTTGAGAGAAGAGAAGCTGAGCTTTTCACATTTTATTTTGGTTCATTTCAGGCCAAAATTTAAAAAACTCAACAGGTTGCGTGTGACATCGTTGGATAATGAAGGGTTAATCGAAACCCTTCATCCCTGGAGCCTTGACAAAGAAGAGATGATCTGGTGTGAAGCTTTGAAAAAGTTTTAGACATTAAAACTTGAACATAAGTCATCTAAAGCACTGGGTCCCAACAATAGATGTGTTTGTTAAAACTGCCTCGTCTTCAGAAGTCAAACTCCGACTGTAGTCACATTCATATTCTCTGGATTTATGCTTCCTTCATTCTATTTTCAGAGTGTGATTCACTGAACATATATCTTCAGGCTGTGAGGGTTTGTTTTGAAATAATCAACATCTGAGCTGTTTGTTTGAGCAGCGCTCTGCTACCAACTCTCCCCAAAGTTTTCTTTTTTCATCTCCGAGCCCCACTTCAACAACATATCACTCTCTGCTTCAGCCGAGTCCCCGTTTGATTTCCCGGGGGACGCTCAGCGCCTCTCTTACTGATGTGAACACAATTACTTCGAGATTAATGTCAAGAAAACAAAGACGTGATCACGGCGCTCAACACAGATGTTATCAGACTTCATCCTGAAAGCTGACGGGGCGTCGGCTTCTCACACAGTTTGATGGAAACAGAAACTCGTCTGGTGGCCTCGTCCCTCTGAGGGCTCAACTTTTGGGCCAGTGTTGATTTGTTTTAAAGGTTATTTACAGCAAATGTCCATCCTCTGATTGAAACATAAGCCTGCTCATTTTTCCTGACTCACAGTAAAGTGAACATTGAACAAGTGTTGGTTTGAAGATACAAACATACGGCTGCTTAAACAACAAATACACTTACAACAGCAACAACAGCGACAGTTTACACACCAAAATTTTAAGAAAAAAAGCTCAAATTTTGACTTCTCTCATTAACCTTTTGATGCATGAATTATGAAAGTCAGTGTCAGGATTTTTCCCTTGAGTGTTTTTATTCGTTTTAAAGCATGAAAAAAAGTTTTCCATTTTTTCCAAATATTTGTAACTGAGCATTCAACATAAAACAGTGTGAACTAAATGTAAATATGACTTTTTTTTGGTTTTTGTTTGACTTCTTTTCTTTTTGGTAATTTCATAAATAATCTTTTTGATGCTTTGCGAAACATTTTAACTCTCTTTCATCCATTTTAACGTAGAATAATTTATCGTTTATAAGCTTTTTCACTCTCAAATGTTTGTCTATAACATTTTTAAAAATAAATATTTTTGGAAAAAAAAAATCAAAAACATTTTTTCAGGCCCTAAGAAGAATAAAAATATCCTGACACAGGCTAATATGAATTTCCATCACATGAACCATTGAATTTTAGAGTAAATTACTTTTAAATAGGTGTAACTGTAATGACCACTTTGCACCACAGGGTTAATATGACTTAATTTTTGATTTGACATAAGTGTAAAAAAAAATCTCACCAAAGCCAGTTTTCTATTTTTAATATTTTAAAAGGAGTGTTTTGTATAAATGGACAAGTGATGACACTAATTTGTAGTCCTTGATTATCTAACTGCACAGGGGCGGCCAAATCCGGCCCCATATTTTTAGTTTTTATTTTATTTAATTTTTTTTGGCGTCAAAATCATTCAAAAGTGAAAGGAGGAGCCACGTTTTCCATTCTATTTACAGTCTATGGACGCAACAATGTCTCCACTAGAGTTGTGTAAACTTCTTAACAGGGTCATTTTTAAAGTTTCTGTTGTCATTATGATTCAAAAAGCATAAACAAATTTGTTTGTTAATAAAAATCTTCACTCAACCTCTAACCATGAGTGACAGAAAGGTTTTTGTCATACCATCCATACAGTATTTCCTGAGAAAAGGCCAAAAAAATCAGAAAATTCTGCTGGAGAGGGTGTAAACTTTTAGGCACAACTGTAAATGACCAGAAAAAGTTACAACCACTGGCCTAAAAGTTTAAAGGTGCCATATTATACTTTTGAAAACAGTTAAAAGTCATTTGATGCAGAAGTCTGATGTCCCAAAGTCATGAAAGTGGCTGTTTTTCCAGAAAAGACACTGGGATCATGAATTTAGTCCCTCTTTTTCAATAAATGTTGATCCTGTGATTGAAACTTCAGCCTGCTTATTCTTCCTGACTCGCTGTAAAGTGAACACTGATCCAGCGTTGGTTTGAAGACACAAACATACAGAGTGGTATCAGATCAGAAAATGTCTCTACTTGTTCTCCGTAAGAACTCGAACGAATAACTCTGAGGTTTCAACAGAACAACAAAAGGGCTGGAGGTGATGCTGTGTCCATGTCACGGCGTAAGACAGGGAGNCACATACCTGCAGAAAAGCAGAGCAGTATGAGAGCGTTACATTTCCTGTTTTTATTTCACAGTCAAACTCCTGGTTTTCACACCTTGACTTCACCTGAAAGGTAGAAAATGAGGCAGAAACTCAAGTTTTCTCACCCTCTACCTCTGGAAATGGTAGAAGAATAATGCTCCGACTCTTCTTGCGAGAGAGAAAATTCTCTGGAACCGAATTATTCACTGTAAATTCAACATAAATGCGCTTGAAAGTCGACTTTTACTCCATCATGTTCAGGTGTGCGCTCATATCTTTCATGAAGTGAAGCTTTACTGGTTGTTGCAGTTCAGGGAGAGAATTTCAGCACCTCCCGTCTGGACAGCGCCCAGGTTTGTTGGGCATCAGGATGAAAAATAATGTCCTTTCACTGTTTTGTCTCGTCAAATTAAAATGCTGAAGAAACATTTATCAACCTATTTTTCTCCCTTCCAGAAGCTTCTCTTTTATTTTATTGACCCATGGTTGGTCTACAAGAGGTCTAAAAGCTTGATAAATCCCTTGTGAGTGTCCAACATTGGGGAACTGTTTTCTTCCCTTTTTTTCTTTCAACTACATTACAATTAAAATAAACCTGAACATCACTATCTATGCTAGAAGCCACAGGGATCATTTCTGCTTCAAAACTTTGATTTTTTTTCATGACTGTGACAGTACAATTTCAAAATTTTATCTAAAAATTCCTTTTTTTAAAATCTTGTACTGACTTTTTTTTTTCAAACTTTGAATTTTTAGTCAAAAAAATTGACTTTTTATCTTAGAAGTTAAACTTTTCATCACAAAATTTTGACTTTTCATCTCAAAACTTTGACTCTTTTCTCGTGTGTGACAATATATCCTGAGAATTTTGACTTTTAATCTAAAAAATGAACTCTTTCTCAAAAATTTTGACTTTTTATAAAAGAGCTTTATCTTTTCATCTCAAAACTTTGAATATTTATCTCAGGATTTTGACTTTTCATCACAAAATTCTGTCTCTTTTCTCATGAGTGTGACAATATATCCTGAGAATTTTGACTTTTAATCTAAAAAAATTAACTCTTTCTCAAAATTTTGACTTTTTAATCACAGAATTTTAACTTTTCTTCTCAAACTTTGACTATTCATCTCAGAATTCTGACTTTTCAGCTCAAAACCTTGACTTCTTTTCTCATGACTGTGACGATATATGTTCAAAATTATGACTTTTTTTTAAACTCTTTACTGACCTTTCTCACTTTTTTCACTATTTATCTGAATATTGTGACTTTTAATCTCAAAACTGACTTTTTCCCCTTAAATTTGACTTTTTATTCAAATATTTTTGACTATTCATCTCAAAATTTTAATTTTTCTTTCTCATGACTGAGGCAATAAAATCTCACAATTTGACTTCACTGACTTTTTTTTCTCAATTTTTTTTTTTTTTTTACTTTTTTCTTTAAAATTTGACTTTTATCCTAAAATATTTTACTTTTTATTGCAAAACTTGGACTTTTGTCTTAAAATATTGACTTTGAGTTTGGGGCATCAGAATGATTTAACTTTGAGTAAATATTAATGGTTTGTCCAACAAGCTGAGAAAAACACAGACATTTAAGTTTTTTTTTTTATTTTTTATTTTTTTATAAAATCTCTTTGGACACATCTTAACAGCCAAAAAGGAGGACAATAGGTCACCCTAGTTACACGGGCCAATAGCCATGGTTTTCTGAATCTACAGTGGGACACAACTCCTCCTTTAATCCCAGTACCAGAGATCCCAATAAATAAAAGAAGTTTCCAAACAGCCTCCCCTGAACTGAACCCTGTAACTCCTAAAACATAACACAGCAGCTTTGCACTGAGGTTAACTGCACAACATGATGGATTGTCACTTGGATGGCGAAGGTTAGGTGGTATTTATGTGAAAGTCAGCGCTATAATGGGCACAGTTGGACCAATTGTTGTTGTAGCAGTCGACAGTAACCTGCTCTTATCTTATCTCCACTACAACAGCCGACGAGGTCATCCCGGCTAACTGACGTTCATCAATCAGTGGTGCTGTAAACTCGGACTAAGAAGGTGAAAGTCAAGTCAAAGCATCAAGGAAACGGCAGGAGAAGGTTTATAAAGATGGACGACGTATTACAGGACAGACCTGTGTGGGAGTCTTTGAGGCAAACACCAGTGAGGGATTGAAGTCTGTGAATGCACTTACTGGACAGACGAGGAAGCAATGATGCATATTTATTTTAATGCATTTCTTTCTAAACACATTGACGGGTCTGCATTCAGAAATAAGGCTGCTGCTGCTTCCCCGGTGAACTCAAACTTTTACAATTTGTCAGCAAGTCTCCGAAATGAAATTCTGCTCTGCTTTGATTCAGTTTTAACTTTTGAATATTCACAGCGGGGCCGTCTGTTGCATTCATCTCCCCAAAAAACAGGACCGGCGACAAAATAAATGAGGAAACCGGAGGGGTAAAAGTCAAATCTGTGTGAGGAAATGAAGCCGCGAGCTCTTTATTAAAGTTAGGTGGACAGCTTTCCTTGATCAATAACAGCAGAGAGGCAGCTGAAGGTTGTTCCAACACATTCGTCCATCAGTGCAGGCGATGGGACCTTTAACCACTTACATCCCAACTAAGTCTACCCTTTTTACCACATTATGTTTCAGAGCTTATAACTGAAGAAACACAAGGCCAGAATTCATCAGTGACACTTCATTTGAAAGAGTAAAATCTCTAGTTTTGGAAAATTCCATATTTTAATGTGGTTAAATGCATCAGAAACACTTTTTTCTCTTTGTTTTTTGTCACCATTTTGTAAAACCATTAACTTCAAGGTGCTTTATGCTAGACACAAGACATCCACCACATCACTTCTACACCTTTTCATCTACATTTGGGTGGAATTTGAGCTTTCTAGGTAAAACCTTGTAGGAGTTAGAGAGTTTTTAGTCTCAGGTGAGCAAACACCAGGCAGAGTTGTACTCACTGTCCACGCTCTCGTCCGAAGACAACAAAACCGGCTTCATCAGAGCTCAGTGTCCTCTTTTAAGTCAATTTTGCTGCTTTTGCTGCTGTAAAGTAAAAGGAAATAGTAGTTCCCAGTCACAAATTGTGACTCTTCTCCTGCGCACATGAATGTGAATGAAGATGTGAAGCAATACATGGGTCTCGCCAATGATCTAAATGGCTACAGCTAGCTTTGAGTGAAGGATACGGCAGCTGGTTACTGTATGGGTGATCAATTGACCTGATAGCCAATAAAATGACCCTTTAATCTTCAACGCAAGACCACGTGCTGTTTTTGATAGTCTATCAGGAAGCGCTTGTTGGCCATCACAAGCTATCCTGGGATGAAAACTCA
>RPOG01003331.1:49712-66562 GCA_008086565.1 Thalassoma bifasciatum
TAAAACCAGAGTGTGAGGCGTCTGAAGTGAGCTTAATGATATAGAAATTGTGAAACTTCGACTGTAAATGAGTACAAGTCATGCCTTTGACATGCAGATTCTTTATTCAATTGAAAACTGAAGCCAGTTCCTTAATACTCTGCTCGGAGAATAATAGGGGAACAAGTAAAGTGTGGAGAAAAATCGGCCAAATTACCTTCTAATGTAACATATTCATGGCCCGCAAGTTGAACTCATTCACCGCTGATTTGTTTTATGAGCCGGCTGCGTCAAACCTCCTCCCCTCGTTCATTTACATTCTGTTCAAATATTTGGACTGACAAAAACTACACTTTGCCTCTCCGCTGCTGTCACCTTGTCTGAAGCCGGAGCCGTACAGTATGAATAATGAAAGCCCCTGATCTCCAAGTCGTGCTGGCTCTCTGTCAGCAACCAGGAGCGGCTCCATTAAAGAATGAAAAGGCAGGCCTCTTTTGTTGCTCCCACATCTCCCCATTATTAAAGAATCCCATTAAACGACAGAAGAAGGTGACTTTTCCTTTCAGTGCGATGACACATGGAAAGAGGCCCCTGTCAGGTCAGAGATGGGGGCCGCTGATGAGGCCGGTGAGGGGGTTTCAACCTGAGAGGAAAGGAGTTATTGATTGACTGAGCCAGCACTGCGTCTCCTGCGCTCTGTCAATCACCTGCAGACCCTTTTCTTTGTTGCTCTCTTTTCTTGTGGTCACCTCTTCCAGGACGCTCTCCGCGGAGCCCGCGCCCTCATTTAACTTCATTACTGCCGGCCTGACAGCCACACAGCGAGGGGGGGACAAATAGCATCCTCCGACCCCGTGTGGTCACCGTCTTGTGGAGCCACCTTTCCTGCCACCCGCTCTCCTTAACTCCCCAACTCTTTTAGATTTCCTGTCTTGGTCTGCAGGTTATTCTATCACTGTCCTGTCCCTCCTCTGCTGCCCTACTTGTCGTGCTCACAAATGCAGCTCAGCAGCATTGATAACAGTCTGACAGACTACAGTGGAGGGCTGGCGTCAGCTCCTCACCCCCTTCTCTTCTTCCCCTAACTCAACACCTCGCCTTTTCTCCGCAAGGTCACCCTGCTGCCAGAGAGGAAGAAATCCAGGCTTTCACCTGCCGCCACTGCTGCTTTTCCTACAAAGGTTTCTTTCGTTTTCACAGATGATGGCATCAGTTCGATTTAGCACTCCATGGCTGTGCTGTCAATAAGAAATAAGTGATGTAAGAGAGACTCTGGCTTGTGTAGAGCAAAGGCAAATCATTTAAAGTACAAATCTCTCCGGGCGATCTGTCAAATCTGGCGATTGATTGTTAGTCATATGAGACAAATACACAGATTACATCAGACATCAGGCCAAATATCAAGCTAAAAAAACCTACCTGTTTCCTGGTTAGCAATCAATAGAAACAGGTTGGTAATTTTTGATGCTCCCAAATGGATAACCAATAATTATTTTCAGCGATCAATCGATAAGGTGAGGAATGTGTATGTGTTTATGAATATGTAAAAAAGCAAACATGCGTATGTATGCGAATGGATTGCATATGTATTGTATATATGTATTGGTGTATGGGTATAGGTGTTTATGATTACAAAGATGCATGTATAGGTATATGTATGTATATATGTATATATAATATTTATATGTAGGAGAGGGGTGAGAGTTAATAAGCTATGCTTCTTCTAACTCCTTTTTCGAATAAGTCATTTCTTTCATTATTTCACTTTATTTTATATTGAAATATTGTTGAACCTAAATATTTTCATTTATATATCATATTATAAAAACTGTTGGTAATTATTAGGAAGCCCTGTACGATTTGTATGTTCGAAAAACAAAAAAAAACAACCCCATCAACAAAGGGATGAAAAAAGGAGAGAGACAGTGATGGACTCAAACACAGCAGCTCATGAGTGAAACAAGTTATCCAGCATCAGAAACAAAGTTATGATTCCTTTTTTTAAGACATTTGTTTTCAATGCAAGTGAATTGAAACAACTTTCAAACAGCCAAGAAATGATGTCTGAAAACATTTTGAAATCCTGAAAATATTTGGACTTTACTGGTCGTATTTTTCCCACCAGGAGGATTATGGAAGAACGCACCTGTATCACACTCGAGTAATCAACAAATGGTGCTTGTATCTGCAGAGAAAGTCTTCTATCCCTCTGCTGATTAGCCCAAATCCTTCTTATGATCTTTATTTATTTTGCTATCAGTTAGTGTTTACTGGCAGCTTGTAGTCGGAGCTGTTCAGGGAGGTGTGGAGCCGCTGGTCATTAGTGTGATTATCAGCAGGTGTGCAGACTCCAATTAGTGTGTAACACATAAGGACAGGAGAAAACTCCACAGACTGCTTTGTATCAGCAAGAAATCACTCTGAGAACAGAGAAAGAGGGAGAGGACACTCCTGCATCATTTCAGCACTTCAAATTAAAAACTCCTCCAGAATAATAAAGTGTTAATGGTTTTTACCTCCCTCTTCTGAACCTTCAGACTGCTTCCTGCTTTATTTTACCACACAGCATCAAACTCAGAATCAGCGAACAGGGCGAAAAAAGAAAAGAAAAACAAATCCTTTGTAATAATCGCTGGATCTCCTCATTAGACTCCAAACTGTGAAGTGAATTCTAAGGAGACGATCACCTCCACGAGGATTAACGTGTCAGGAAGAAACAGAAAGTGAAACAACTTCTGTGTCAGTGAGAAAACGTGAAACTTTTACTTTCACCTCCTGTTGTTTTGCACTTGTTTCCCTACAGGACATGTTTCACTCTGAAACTCGTCTAGTACTCGCTGTGTTTACAGGTCTGCTCTGTGTGTGTGTGTGTGTTGTGATGCGTCTCTGAGCCACACTGTGCATATATGAGAGACAACATTTGCACATGGCCTTAAGTGTTATTCTCCCCGTGCCAGTTACAACTAAAGGTGCGAGACACTTTGGTTTGAAGTCAGGTGCTAAATATACGACAGTGGAGCAGAAACTCTGCAGCGTCTGCACGAAGAGAAAAAAAAAAAACACAGGGTAGTTTGAGGACTCTTCTTTCTCTTCTACCACTTCATTCAAGTCCTGTTTGTGGGACTAAAAAAAGACGTCTCACAGTTCTCACAGTGTTTACTGAAAGAGTGGAGATTCTTATTTGGGTCAATGACAAAAAGAGGGTTTAAAAATGTGTTTTTAAAAAGTTCTTTGAAAATGGATAAAAACATATTTCTGAGAGAAGAATTATGTTTTCTAACAGATTTCAGTAGTTGACCAACATTTCAAAGTTTTTAGGTTCATTATTTTTTAGTATTTTTAATTTGAGCACCCAAAAATGTCAGGTGGCGCAACCAAATATATGAAAATATATTTATATGTTCCTGTTATTTTTTCTGTGTGAAATTATTGGCAAGTATCTCTCAAGTGTCTGTAGTGACTCGTACATTTTCATTTTGTGTGTTTCATTTCTTTTATTTGTGAATAAGATAAATAATTTGATGTTAAAATAACATNATTTGCAAAGAATGTTTTATTTAAAAAGGTTCAAGCATAAAATAATGCCACTGTATTTTTAATTTCCATTTACAATAATTGACATTTAATTTATAGAGTTAAATTACTGTGGATACTTGTCAGGACGGTTGCACCACCTGACATTTTGGGGGTTTGAGGAACCAAAACACAAAAAAACATGTTATATTTTAATAGTTTAAAGATGTGTTCAAATAACACAGGTTTCATAGAATAAAGAAAAACATGTGATGAAATACTCAATTCATGATGGAAGGAAATATTGCACTCGGACACAAAAAAAGGGACGTCACGTCATTGACCCAAATGTAGTTTAAAACCTATTTAATAGTTATTTACTTCTAAATTCAATGGTTCATGTGGTGGAAAGGAGTTCACTTCTCTCACTCACAGCTCCATGAAAACTGAACTGTGTCACTCCTCGACCCTCCAGTCTGTTGATCCATCTTCTTATTTTTCCCCTTGGGAGAAACGACGTTCCCTGGATAAACAATCCATGGAAATGTCACCAAATTCCTGGGAGTGCTGGAGTCCTGATGGGACCGCCATGTTGACATTAGACATTAAGCAGCATTTCATGTCACATTACGGCAAAATGAGAGCACGGTGCGTCTACAGCTTTCTGAAATGCCATTCTCATACTGCGGGCTGTGAAGCGTATCACATTGATATTATATAGTGAAGATCAGCTCCAGACTCCAGCAGACGCTGACACAGATAGAGCCGGCCTGCTTTGTGTCAGCTGCATGAGTTTAGATTATTGTGTGAATGTTACAGGGATGCAGACACAAAAGGATCTCTGACAGCTGAGACTCCTCGAAGACTCAGCTGAAATGCTAAAGATGATTATTCTCCCTCAGAGGAGACGAGAATTCATTTTAGAGCCTTACATATTCAAATCTGCTGCTTCTTTCTTTACATGTGCTTCAGGTGTGCATGAAAATGGTCAAAATGGTGGGGTCAAAGTTAGAAATATTCCAATATTGCATCCTTCAACAAAGTATTTTTAAAGTGCACATTTTATTTGTTTCAAAAGATGTTTTGTTGCACTCTCACCTCAGTTTAACAATTTATTTTTACAGGAGGCAGTGCTTTTATTTGTTCTGTTCTTATTGAATTTTAAGGTCTCACAACTATCCTATTAACTCTAAAATAATGTTGTTTAGAGCAATCATTCTCAACCTTTGAGACCCCCAGATATAAAAATCATCACAAATCATTTAAAATCTTAACAAAAAAGTGGGGAGGAAAAAAGCTCATGTTTCATTTTGGATGATTTTGTTACTGAGATTTTTGTGTAAGGAGTTTTTTGGACTCTTTATAAATTTTATCAGGCAGAAATACAATATTTTCAGTTCAAAAGTTAAAAAAAATCTGCCAATAGAGTTAGAAAATTTGCTCGTCAAGTTCCTTGAAATGAAATAATGTCTTAATACAAGACACTTTTTTTTCTTACTCCATTTTTTAAAATTGTTACAAGCAATTCAGACTTAATTTGTCTCTTAAGAACTTGAAATACGACATTTTTTCTGAACCGGTAAGTTGAATGTGGCTCGTATTAATCAGAATCAGAATCACTTTTATTGCCAAGTATCTTCAAGAAGCATACAAGGAATTTGACTTTGGTTTTAACTGTGCTCTCTTTGTACAAAAACAAGATAGAATAAACATTAAATATCAAATATATTGGAAAAAAATAGATTTTAAATAACTACAAATTAAAAAGAAAAACAAAATATGACTTATATACATTTAAGTTAAAAATACAAAGGCAATTTTTACTAAAAATGAGAAGCTCAAATTTCAGTATTTGCTGTGCACAATCTGAACGAGTTTACTCATTAAACTCATTCAGAAAAAAAAACAATACAGTTTAGATTAAAGAAACTTAGAGGATACGACAAATTTTGGAAAAATAATGAAGCAGAAAACAACTTAAACAACCCTGCCTGAAATTTGGTAGTTTAACATAAGTCAGAATTTTCCCAAAATGACTTGGTGACCCCACACGAATCATCTCGTGGCCCAACATGGGGTCCCGACTCAGAGGTTGAGAAACACTAGTTTAGACAATCTGCTGGAAAGATTGAGTTTTCATCACAAAGATAAAAAATAAATAAATAAATAAAACATGTATGTGTTTGAATTCCATCCTTAAAATCCATCTAAATTGGTCTGATTTTGTCCACCCTTGAGTCTGGGTTGAGTCCAGAAAAAACACACTTGAGAGGATAAAGCCCTTCAATAAGGACACTTAATACCTGCCAAGTTAAAGGAGTAAAAAAAGGATTAATGGCTGTTTACAGGCAGCTTAAGGATTAGGGTTTTAGTTGCATGGGTGCAGGCTTTGAATAAATAATACCAGGCTTTTAACACCTCGGACTGGCTGAGCCAAGGTCCGGTCCTGCTGTCAGGTAGTGACACCACGCTGGGTGAAAGGTGGAGCTGGAGGATCAGGACACAGCAGGAGGTCACGGGTGGATGGAGAACTGCAGGTGTCAACTGTGCAGGAAGGATTTCTCCTCTGCTGTCGGGGTGTGAAGAGCTCGGAAATCAAACTGTAATTTCCACCAAATTGACTTTTTTAAAGTTTGGGTTGGAAATTCTGAACTCAACCTGCTTTTATGTGATGATTCTGTATTTGGTTTTGAGTTTTCCTGTTCAGTTTATAGTTTATGACAGTGGTTCCCAAACTTTTCCAAATCACGGCCCACTTTTAAAGCTTAAAAATGTTTGAGGACCACCTCCAACCCAATATGTACGGCTGATATAAAAGGCCAACCCCATTCGTAACAATGACCCAAAATGTACTAAAAAGATGTAGTAAACCCAAAATGTGATATCTCGTAGATAATGGAACAGATGTTAAGCCAAAAACATAATAACATTTTGCCCAAAGTATGACAGCTTGTTACAGTCTGGTGCAGTTATTATATTTCGGTTTATACTTTATTCTTTTTTTGTTACGGCTCAGCACTTCTGTTACATTTCGTTGCATTTTTTTCTTTTTAATTTCAGGTTGTTGTCATGTTTCAGATCATGCTACCAATAGGGCAACAACATTCCCTCTTAGGGTTTTTTTTTTCATATATGAATATCTGAACTGTTTTAATTTCCTCTAAGAGTTTAACATTTTAAACATAATCATATACATTTTTATCTTAATCTATCTATTTGTACCTTCTATCTTTACATAACTACACTCTAATGAAATCATACTTTTTGCAATACCATCAGGGCCCACCAGGGGTCCACGACCCAGGCAGGTTTTAACCAGGTTTTAATCTGCCAAAGAAGCAGATACATGTGGTTTGCCAACAAAGAGGGCACTTCAACATTTGTTTTGGTTCAGGAGACGACACTTTCTTTTTTTATTGTTATTGTTTATAACAACACTTTTTTTCCTACTGAAATGGGTGTAAAGTTGTCATATAATCAAAAAATGACGTTCTACATTTAAAAAAATGAAGTTTCATGGGTTTGAGAGGCAATAATATAATGTCTACATATGTGGATGCCAGGTCTAAAGAGGTTCAGACACATGCAATGCCAGCTTGTTGGTTAAGTATTTGGTGTATGGCTCTGAATTTGATGCTTCAAACACAGACATAACCTGCTCCATGAGATGATGTAGGTGAGGTGGATTTCTCATTCCAGAAAATAAAATGGGTGATGCTACAAACTGTGGAAACTACGGAAGAGGATTAGGGCCACTGAGAAAAAAAAAAAATCCAAAAAAAAAAAAGGTCAGAATTCTGACACAATTTTTTTTCTCAGAATTCTGACTTTAATCTCAGAATTCTGACTTTTTTTTTTTTTTAGATTTAAAAATTGCCCCCCAAAAAAAGTCAGAATTCTGACTTTAATCTCAGAATTCTGACTTTTTTCTCAGAATTCTGACTTTTTTTTTTTAGATTTTTTTTTTCTCAGTGGCCCTGATCGTCTTCCGTAGGAAACGAACATGAATTGGTATAAAAAAAAACTATTAAAAACAAACGCACAGCTCCCTCTTGTGCATCCGTTATCAGTGTCTTCTCACTTTTCTGCCCTTCATCTGTTTTTGTCCTTGAGATTCNTCAGAATTCTGACTTTAATCTCAGAATTCTGACTTTTTTCTCAGAATTCTGACTTTTTTTTTTTAGATTTTTTTTTTCTCAGTGGCCCTGATCGTCTTCCGTAGGAAACGAACATGAATTGGTATAAAAAAAAACTATTAAAAACAAACGCACAGCTCCCTCTTGTGCATCCGTTATCAGTGTCTTCTCACTTTTCTGCCCTTCATCTGTTTTTGTCCTTGAGATTCTCTCCTCTTGGCTGCAGCTCAGAGGGAATCAGAGAGGTCAGAGGTCGAGCTGGATTCATCCGAGGTCACTTCGCCTCCATCCCCCTGCTTCTGTTCCTCGGAGAAAACCTTTTGGATCCTGCAAAGAGCTGCCCCGCGGTTCTGATTAGAGCTGGCTCCTCCTCCACAGCGTCTCCCACAGGGAACGGGGAAATCGTCCCAATGCTGCACAGGTGCCTTTGCCAAAGCTCCAACCAGCGAATTAATATCATCAGAGAAACACAGACAGACTCAGATAGTCGGAAAAGAAAGAGAGCACATTTTTTCCTTCTGGAGACACAACCTCGATTTGAAAGTGTGACCTTAATTCACAGTAGATGCTGAGGAAGGCGGTGGGCGGATAAGCTGCAGGACTGTTTCTAAATGCAATGCTAAGGTGCCAGTCATACTTAAAGCTCTGGAAATCAGCTGCAGTGCTTTTTGTGAAGGATATTAAACTGTCACCACCTGGATCCTCTCGGTCTGCAGAGCTGGAAAGATAAGAAATTCAGGGTTAAACTTTGTTTCCTGCAAGCTTGACAGTTTGTAGCTAAAACAGCTTTTTCTGCAAATTAAACGGATCATTTCTGTTTGGCCTGTTTGAGTTTGAGCTGTAAAAACCACCTTTATTTCTTACAATAGCAAACACAGTAAGAAACTTAGATGTTATTCTCCTCTAAACTCTATCCTGCTAAGAATAAATATCTCATGTAGAAAACATAACACCCTTTCAGATTCTTCAGTATAACAAAGAAAGCTTCAGAAAATGCTTCTTCAGGCTCCTCGAAGAAAAAAAAAACCACAGTTTTGCTGAACATATTTGAAAATATTCACCATCAGTGTGTCCTGGCAACCAAACCACAATCAACAAAGTGAAAACACATGTTTAAAAGAACTACTATTGATTTTGTTTTGTAATCAGAATGGATTTAATAAAAATATAAACATGATCATCACAGAAGTCTTTGAGCCTTAGAGGCAGGATTACAGCCTCATATTTTCTCTGGTCAGCTCAGCTTTTCCCCGAAAACAACATTTGTTTTTCAAAGCAGAGCTCACATCTGCTACAAAAACTCTGATTATCAATATTTGTTATCAACCTGTTTTAGCAACAGGGAAGTATTTGATGGAAAGATTGACTTCTCACTGCATGAACTAGATGTAAATTTGAGTTTTTGTCGTCAAATTCATTCACATCTACAAACGTGTCAGTAACAGGGTTGCCAGATTGGGCAATTTTCTGCCCAATTCTGCTGGGAGCTTCAGTTTGAGCCGAACGTCGTTACATCCACTGATTATACAGTCTATTCTCTATGGGCTTTATAGTAAATTTCACTTTTTAAGTGTGAAGTGGGAGGACAGCAGGGATTTAACTGTGTTAAATTGAGCCTGGTGCTAGGATGCCAGAAGTGTTTTTCACAATTTTCGTATCATATTTTGGTTGTCTAACTGCGCTCTTTGTGGGATGCAAGTCGCGATAACGTATTTATCATTTTAAGTCTGGCAACTTTGAGATTTGGGCTGGTTTTTACTGGATTGGGCGGGTTTGACATCGTGATTGGGCTGGAAAGTGTCTTATCTGGCAACCCTGATCAGTAAATCCCAAAGTTTGAAGTCATAGAAGAGATGTTTCAAGGTCTGTGTAGCTTCTGTTCATTCTATTTCCAATTCTGAAATGCAAATTAGAAAAATAAACAAATTTAGTTCAGTTTATTGATTTATAATCACATGGACAGTCCCCCTTTAATTTACCATACAGTAAAAAAGCAGCTTTTGCCTTAACTTAGGCCACCTTAAATACAATTAAGTTTTAAAAAACTTGTTGTTTTTTTTTAATTAGGGCTTTTTCTGTTTCTATTACTAAAACAAAAAATGGACAACTAAAAAAAAAAAGATCGCATTTTCTGTCTCAGATTTGAGTTTTCAGGGCTTAAATTTCTGTTCTCCCATTACCAATTTTCAGGTTTTTACGTTTTTCAGTCTGTGGCCTGGAGATAAATAAATAAAAATGGTTGCTATGCAGGTGCTAGTTGAGCCTAACTTGTTATAAAATCATGAAAATGTCTGTGTGCAAGAGATTTTAAGCAATCATTCCTCAAATCAAATTTCCATAGAACTTGAGTGACACCATCTCATAATACAGATATTTCACAGTTTTTCAATTTTGGTTTAATATAGATTGGATTCTTCATATTCATCTGGGAATATGAAAATTCATAACAGGAAAACAACAAAAATTCAATTATATGGCAATATTCTAGTAGAAAACATGACATTTTCTGAAACTAGAGACTTAAATCTTTCAAATGAGGTGTCACTGATGAATTTTGACTGTATGTTTTTTTCAGTTATAAGCTTTAAAAACATAGTATGGTATATAGGACACATTTAGATGGGATAAAAGGGGTTAATGTGTATTTATAAATGTGTTTTTATTGTAAATATTAATGTGTTTCCCTGTGACAGTGTGAATGTTTTATGAATCTAAAGATTTCAAAACAGAACCATTTCAGTCAGGGTTTGTGTTTTTTAAAACTTTAACAAAAAGGTATCAAATTATTTCAAACAGAGTGAAATATTCTCATCTGCTTTTCTGCTGCGAGCAGTTTTTAACTGGTTATGAAACCCACAATAACAGCTGCGCCTCTTCATGACCTTTCAGAGCAAAGTAGACGATTAGCAACAACAGAGAACATTTCAATATTATAATTTCGAACGCCTGGAAGAGCTGAGAGGAGGAAGGTGTTAGACAAGACGGTTTGAAGCACGGCAAAGATAAAGAAAGCCTTTTGACCTTTTCTTCAGGGAATATTCATAATGGCTGATATTTATGAGTTTTATAAGAAAGAAGAGTGAGATTTCATTAGAAAAAGCAGAGGTGTAAGTGGTGTTATTGTGTCCACAGGGGGCGCTGAAGTGGACACAAACAGAAAGTTCCTCACAGGAGCATTTACAGCTGCGTCATTGCACCATTAGAGTAAAAATCCCCGTGATTAAAGTTGGGAGCTTTCCTCACAGTCAGAAGTTTCTCTAATGGACGGCGTGTCACGCTGAGCGTAGCCTCAGCATTAACAGAGCCGTACCTGTGTCTCTACTCCTTAAGACCCATCATTCCTTTCTGTCGCAGCCTGATAAATCAGGGCTCCCTAATCAGAGAATAAATATTCATGAGTTCTGCTCTGAGTGCTTCTGAAGGTGTAACTCTTCACAGGAGCTGGAGCACTCAGCCTCCAGTGTGCCACAAATCCTGGAGCCGGGAGGTAAAGTTGAGAGGTGAGGAAGAGGAGAGTGAGAAGCTGATTTGACCCTTTTAGCATTTAGAGTAAGTTTTGCAGCCTCAACTCTCTCTCGCTCTTTTTTTTTTTTTTTTTTTTTTTTTTTTTTAAACTCTCCCGAGCGTACTTTTCACTTCTCGGATTGAAATATGAGGTGTCAAAACGTGAACAATTATAGAAAATCATAAATTTGTGACCAATTTGGGGGAGGGAATGAGGCTGTCAGCCGCATGAGATGTATGCGTTTTCAATTTGGCGTTTCTTTAACACCTTAACCTCCATTAGGTCGTCGGCAATCCCACTGACGCCATCAAAGTATAAACAGCAACGCCTTCGTCAAACATCGGAACGCAACGTGTGTTAAAAAGTTTAGATTCTTCACATTTCAGCCACAAAGTTTGTTTTAGTTTTCTTCACCAATGAAACGTAATTAGTGAAAGAATCACTCACAACAACTGGGACGTCCTACCTGTTTGGGGTCATTATGTCACATCTTGACGCCCGTACCCTGAATATTCACTCTCATTTCCACCAGAGGAATCCAGAGTTCAAACATATCAAAAGTGTTGTTTCATCAAATTATTCCAAGTGGTGAAATTTCTCCTGTAAAGTCCGTTGTTTGTCTGTCTGTCGTGTCCGTTCTCATCAATAACAGCAGCTTCACAGTCTTAGAGCATTTCCTCCTCAATATGAATCTGACAAAACTGCAAGTGTTTGTTGTTTATAGGGTTCTAGCTGCATTTTCTGTTGAGTTTTCATCCCAGGGCAGCTTGTGATAGCCAACAAGCACTCCCTGCTTGACTGACCAATCGCTCATGTTGTCTTATATAACAGCTCTATTAGAGAGTTTTTTGTTTTCTAACAGGCCTGTCACTCACTTGTACATTAACCAATCACCTGACTGTTCATATGAAGCCAGTTGTAGCCATTTAGATCATTGGCGAGACCTATTTATTGCCGTGCGGCTTCATTTACATTTATGTGCGCAAGAGAAGATGCACAATTCCTGACTGGGAACTACAATTTGATTAAGTTTGGTAAACCTTTCCAGAAAGAGAGCAAAGTTGACTAAAAAAGAGGACACTGAGCACTGATGTAGCTGAATAAGAGCGTGGACAGTGAGTACAACACTGTCTGGTGTTTGGACACCTGAGACTAAAAACTCTCTAACTCCTACAAGGTTTCACCTAAAAAGCTCAAATTTCACCCAGTTGTAGATGAAAAGGTGTAGAAGTGATGTGGTGGATGTTTTATGTCTGACATGAAGCATCTTGAAGTTAATGATGCTCAAAAAAGAAAAGGTGTTTCAGCTGCGTTTATCCTGATGTGGACTGTAGCCACATATAAAAACATGACATTTTCTGAAACTAGAGACTTTAATCTTCAACTGAGGTGTCACTGATGATTTTTGACCTCATGGTTCTACAGTTATAAGCTCTGGAACATAGTATGGTTAAAACGCCCTGAATTGGGTGGACGTTAAGAGATTAATGCCTGCCAGCTTCTCTCGCCGTGCCGTTAAAGTGCCATTTCTCCTTGTACTAATTGAACGCTCCCTCCATTCGCAGCCTACACCATCATGTAATGCTCATCTATCATTGTTTGTTGGTAGCCACTGTGGTTGTCCTTTCCACTGACTTTGAGAGAGCACTTCATCTTATTTGTTTGTTCCCTGACATGGGAATGATGCACTCGACCAGGCCGGCCATTTAGAAGCTGGGTAGCGTTCAAGAACAGCCTCCTTTATCATCCCTGTGTTACCCAGCGCGGTGGCTTTGTAACGCCGCCGCACACTGAGGTCATTACTCATTCGTAAAGTAAAACTATTTACCATTGGCATTTAATTTACTTAATAGATAAGCTTCAGAAACAGAGTGGAGAGCGGCGCAGGCGTGTAATTCTTTAAGGAGTGGGAATGGCAGCGTTTCTCTTCAGCTGTTTGTACTTTAGCATTTTAAGGAAAACAGACTCATTTATCAACAGCAGACGTCAGTGGAGACATCGTCAGTGTGATGTGAGACAAAACAGGCAGGGAGGTGACGCTTCATGTTCAGTTGAACAGGAGAGAACAAACGAGGACATGAGTACACGTCAGAAACAAACATAACACTGAGGGGACGACAGAGGAGCTCTGCAAAAACAAAAACAATGTGCTGCACAGGTGAGATGTTCAAGTGGTAAAAATGAAGGGTTGGAACCAAAAAGAAAAGAAAAAATGAGGGGGAAACAAAAACAAAAGGATGAAATCAGTGCACACATTGTCCTGAGGTTGCATAGATTTGTCTTGGAGGTTATAATTTATGCTGAGACTATGCATCTGTGCCAACCTGTTGTGTCTCCAGATCATATTATAGACTTCGTTTTTTCTTTTTTTGTTTGTTAGTTTGTTTTTTTTTAGCAGTTTTTGGGAGCATTTTTTTTAGACCTTTTGTGTGCTCATAACACTGCCCCCACAGGCTTGTACAGTAGGCACTAGGCATGATGGGTGCATCACTTCACCTGCCTCTCTTCTTACCCTGATGCGCCCATCACTCTGGAACAGGGTAAATCTCTTCCATTCCTCCAGAGTCCAATCTTTATGCTCCCTAACACATTGAAGACTTTTTTTTCCCGGTTAGCCTCACTGATTAGTGGTTTTCTTAAGGCTACATAGCTGTTCAGTCCCAATCCCTTGAGTTCCCTTCGCATTGTGCGTGTGGAAATGCTCTTACTTTCACTATTAAACATAGCCCTGAGTTCTACTGTTGTTTTCTTCCATTTGATCTCACCACACATTTCTTCCTGGAAGACGATGGGTCCCCACTATCCTTCCAGTTTTTACTAAAGCGTTGGACAGTTCTTAACCCAATTTTAGTAGTTTCTGCATCAATCTCCTTAGATGTTTTCTCTGCTTGATGCCAATGATTTGACCCTTCTCAAACAGACTAACATCTTTTCCACGACCACGGGATGTGTCTTTCCACATGGTTGTTTAGGAAATGAGAAGCAGCTCATTGCACCAGTTGGGGTTAAATAACTTGTTGCCAGCTGAAAGATAATCGCCCATGCAGTAATTATCCAATAGGAGGCTCGTACCTATTTGCTTAGTTCAATCCAGGTGGAGACTTTTTTTTTTGGCCAGGCAGTGTATATACGGTACAGGCCAAAAGTTTGGACACAAAGTTTGTCTTTATTTTCATGACTATTTACATTGTAGATTCTCTTTGAAGGCATCAAAACTATGAATGAACACATGTAGAGTTATGTACTTAACAAAAAAGGTGAAATAACTGAAAACATGTTTTATATTCTAGTTTCTTTTAAATAACCACCCTTTGCTCTGATTACTGTTTTGTACACTTTTGGTATTTTTCAAGAGGTCATCACCTGAAATAGTTTTCTCTTCACAGCTGTGTCTTATCAGGGTTAATTAGTGGAATTTCTGCCTTTATCAATGGGGTTGGGACCATCAGTTGTGTTGTGCAGAAGTCAGGTTAATACACAGCCAACAGCCCTATTGGACAGCTGTTAAAATCTATATTATGGCAAGAACCAATCAGCTAACTAAAGAAAAACGAGCGGCCATCATTACTTTCAGAAATGAAGTCAGTCAGTCCAGTAAATAGTGATGAAAATAAAAGAAATGCAAGTTGAATGAGAAGGTGTGTCCAAACTTTTGGCCTGTTCTGTATATATTTATATATGAAAGGCCTCCTGTTTACACGGAGATGGCGTTTTTTTGCCGACTGAAAATGCAAACTTTAGAAAATGCAATCCAGAGTTGAACTTCTTAAAATCAACGTTTTCAGCTGGACGTCACATTCAGCTCTGCGCATTAAACTTTCACTGTGCCAGGCACGAACTCAACAGCAACAACAAAAGTGACCTTGTGTTTCATTCATTCATATCAGCAATTACCACAAAATATCCAGAAGTTGTTTGAAATGAGAAACTGTCAATACAATCTGAGGGGAACATTAATTTTTCAAAAACCTAATTTCAGAGCAAATGTAAAATCTCATTGTCTGTCTGTAAAAAGGGGTTAATCTTTGGAATTCTTCTTCAGAAGTAGAAATAAAAACACGTGATACATTGGTAAGGTTAAAAGAGCTGGATAAGAATCAATTAGTTTTACACTGGAAGTGTAATTTAATGTGATCATGTTATGATGCACTTGATTTTAATAATCAACCACAAAAGTAAAGCATCAGTTTTGTTTCTGTGTTACACTTTCATCTGTGATAGTTTTTCTTTTGTTTTGCTTTTGTTTGTTTTGTAAGACAAGAGGAGTAGGTTTTATATTAGCTTTAGCTTCAACCTACATCAATTCGGTTTCCTTGAATTTGCAGCTTCTGCCTTGAATTTGTACCTTTGTTGAAACAACTGCAATGAACCGAAATAAATTTCATTCATTCATTCTTGTGCTGCTGAATCTACTGACAGACTTCTAACAAAACGTGCATTTATTTAACTATTTCTGTAATTAGAGAAGAAGTTTTTAATATAAACTCCAGATGACCTGCTCACCTCTTCTTCAGCCTCTTTACGGTTGTCGTGTAAACAGCTCCTATAGTTATATCGCCATCTACAGGCCTGACATGATACGACAGCGTTCCCAGTCCATTTTCCGTTTCAGATTTTTTTCATAGCATTTTCGTTGTCATGTAAATCTGGTATTCAGCATGTTTAAAGACACATAACGCTCTATAGGAGCAGTGAGACTCTTTTTATGTCTGTATACATGTTTTTATAATCGGCCCATACAGACTTCAAAGTTTTCACTGCTTCTTTCATGTTTCAAAACTGCGTACAGTCCAAACATGTTTCTGTTGTGTTTGTGAAACAGCAGAGAGTGATGGACAGCGGCAGAGCTCCAGGGGATAGAAACCAGCTGATAACGGAGCCGTCGTTAAAGAGGACGACGGATCCACGGGGTACGTCGGCAAGAGAAAAGTAATCAAAGACCTCCAGCTCACCCCGGCGTGCCGCTCTCCCTCGCACACATCCAGACGGCGTTTTGTTCCTCCACCACGTCAGCGCTCCCTCCCTCTGTGGCGCTCTGACTGACAGGTGAGATTAAGCCCCCTTTGAACTCTATCTGCTTATTGAAGGAGCGGTCTAAATTGAAGCACTGTTATTTCAGGCCGTCTTGCTGAGTCAGTGGGAAAGTGCGGGCAGGGGGCGGCACTTCTCTGAATGAATAAAGAGCTGTTCAGAGGGAACGGCGTCGAGCCACATCTCAAACACATCATCGGACAATAATGAGAAGTGTAAAGGGAAGAAGGGGAAATTAGATTAAAAGTGTTTTGAACAGCGGCCCCTGCTTTTCTTTAATCTCTGAGGGAGAAAAAAAATGACCCGAAAAATGGGAAAATACATTTCTGCTTTTAAGCGAAACCTGTGGGATAAAGACAAACAGATAAAGAGGGTTTTTCTTTTTTTTTGATACCCTTTCAAAATAAAAGACCCCTAGAAGAATAGAGGATGATTTGGTAAAGAAGTGCGTCCAGTGTGAATCAGAACAATAACAGAAAATGAAGCACATTGATAGATCTTAATACTCAGTGACCTGGAACGAGCTCCCAGTGAATAAAACATCCCGTAATTACAAACAATTTCCTTAGTTGAAATTCAGTGCAGATAACAAATTCTCCTGACAGTGTTTCTCTCTCCGTTTTATCTCTCTGAATGCAGATGCTGCTGTCAAAGACATCACGTCATGCTTTCTGCGTCCGGCTCTT